>JAHZNG010005216.1:0-19096 GCA_027744375.1 Orchesellides sinensis | reverse complement strand
AACTAGAGTAAACATAGCGGACTAAATTCCAAAATTTACCGTTAGCGACCGTTACGATTTCGAAACTTCGGAATCTTAACCTATGCATGCGGCACATGTTTTATGGTCCATTTTTTAACAATAATTAGAAATGGTAACAGAATTTCAAAAAAAAACAAATAGGATAAGGCAGACAGCCGAATATTCTCAACAATCGCAAGTTCTTCACATTCTGCATTGCGGGTTTATTGGAAGGAAGAAAGTGATGTGTAAAGTGAGTAATATTCCATTAGCATATATTTTATGGTAATTAATCATACAAAATTCTCATGGATAATGTAAATGTGGGCCTGGCTTGTACTTTAAAAGTGAGGAAAAAGCGTTACATTGTGCTTTTATTATTTTTTGTTACGTTTGTGCATCAATGGGATTTCCTGGAATTCGCTGCGCACACGACCTGAACTAATATGCCCTGGTGGCGTAATCATGTATTTTTAAATTAAAAGAAAAATAAAGGACTAAAAAGCGTGTGTGGAAGAGATTTAGTGAACAGATCCATGTGTCGTGGTGGTGTATATAGCTATAGCTGTATTGCTGTTTTTGGTAACTAAAACTAACGAATGGATACTGATTTCATTAATAAACGAAATTTGCTTTCGCGTTGGTGTTCGTCTGTACATTTCATATTTGATTGGCTACATCATTGTTACGGAGGTATAGTTAATTTGTACTGGGCGTTGCAATTAAAATGTCCAAAATTAAGTTATATTGTAGGTTGCAATTTAGATTTGAAGTAATAACAATCAAAAGTTTTTAAAAGATTACTGACTTTCAATATTTGAAGTTGATATTCTGCTGGTTTTAAAATCACGGCATGTACAATTAAAGCAGGTTGTGTAATAATGGCACTTGGCAGTCATACGCTTTATTGCTGTTTCACAGGTTGGTCTACTGGAATCTGTTTTGAATGTATTACTGATAAATCAAACAATACAACTAGTAAAATAAAAAGTATAACCAGTATTGAGGAATTAGTTTAGTATGATCGCTTCTTCCAGGACGAAGACCATTGAGATGATGCTTAAATATGATGTGTTGACAATATTTTCCCAATTAGCTCAGAAAACAGTGGAAAACCCTTCAGGCAAAGTTAATGCATTCATGCATGCATACTTCGCCTGTATATCATTTGTGCAAATTAAATAAAGACAATAATACTCAGGATTTATCCCTTTTTAATTCGTTTCCATTTGGACTCTCATCAGAAAAAAAATACATATATGCGAACGAGATGTGGACGAAAGGGGAACGGAATGTGACGTTGCCAACAAACTTGTACGTCTGGCGAGATTAGTACTTTCATGATGTAACTTTAATTCAGCGAATTTGTTCTCATTCGTTGCCAGCTTGATCCCAAAGCCCTGCTTAATTATATTTTGAAAGAATTGAGCAGATTTCTGTTTTACAGAAATGGTGGCCGTGCTGGATACCATAGTATAGGTATTTAGGTATGTCTATATCCAATACATTTTCTACAGCAGCTTCTCACCTATCATATTTTACTTTGATTGACGGAAACCCAACAAAATTTTGTAATCTACTGCGCACATTCAAAAAGAACAGGAAGTTCCAGTTCCAGGACGAAAAAAGGAAGCCTTCTATACAGTTTTGGCAGGTGAGACGTTTGCTCCCTTTGTTGTGTGCCGAACGGAGCAACAGGAGAAAACAGAAAAAACAAGTTTGTATTCCTTGAATACATCAAGCTTTTACTGTGTAGAGGGATATCCAATATATATACATCTCACGCCGTGTATCTTTGTCTCTACCACTGTCTCATGCAGATATGGGAAGCTCATAAAACAAGAGAGAGAGAAAAGCAAGAAGATTTCTGGAGGAGGCAACATTTGCAAAGTCATGCATTACGACCCCCGCAGTTTTCAATGGTCATTTAATAATTTATTGCTGAATCTAATAACAACTAGTTGACGTAAGACGTTATATTATGGAAGCAGCGAAAGCAAGGCTATTCATTCACCTTATTACATACCGTTTACGTATTTTTCTACATTAAATTTCAAAAACACATCTTTCAAATATTTTTAATTTTCAAAATATGCCATTTACGTGTTATTAAGCAGCGAAAGCGAAGCTGAAGATGCTTTATGTGATTACCATTGACGTGTGTCTGTGATCACGATAACTCAAAAACGCATTGCCCGAAGCACATGAAATTTGGCATACAGGCGGAACACCATAAACGGAGGCTAAGTTCGTTAGTCAAGAAAATCGGTCTACAAACAAAACCGTCAGGCACGAAAAAACCGTTTTTTCCCATGAGGAATATTTTGTACACCAAAAATATCCATGGGGAATATTTTGATGGTCCAACATATGATAAAATAATTTAAGGGTATATTTTGGTCGTTAAAGCATGCATATGGCATAATTCGATCAATGATTGCAGAAAATTTTGTAAGTGGTATATTATGAGGTGAAAATCGGTTGATGAACATAACCGTTAAGCACAAAAACCGTTTTATCCACTATTTTACTTAATACATGAATAATATTCATGGAGAATATTTCATACCACCAAAAAACCAAAAGGGAATATTTTGTACCACCAAAACATCTAAGGGGAATATTTTATGTTACATTATTATGTTACATAATAAAATGTTGGATATAGGGTATTTTTTGATAGACTTACGTACGTAAAAGGTATATTTGGATGGTTCAACGTAAAAATGTTTGGATGATTATATGAAGAAAAATATGTAAATGTTGTATTTTGATGGTTTTGAAGAAAAATATCTGAAATCTATATTTTTAAAATCAATTTTGGAAAAATATGTAGGTGAATATTAGCATCTGCTTTCGCTGCTTCCTTAGTATAACGTCTTGCGTCAACTAGTTTCTGCATAAAACCATTAAAATATACCATTTATATTTATTTTGTACGTTGGACCATCAAAATATTCCCTCTAAAGAACTTTTTAGTTTGTACCATTAACATACTTCCCTTGAGTTTTTTTGGGGAATGAAATATTCCCATGAATATTTTTCATGTATTGAGTACAATAAGTATAAAACGTTTCTCGTGCCTAACGGTTTTGATTATTAACCGATTTTCACCTCATAATTTACTTTTTACATATTTTTCTGCACCCATTTTTCCAAATAGACCATTTTCATACATTTCTACATTAAACCATCAAAATATACCCTTAAAATACTTTACCTTAGGTTGGATCATCATAATATTTCCCTTGGATATTTTGGTTACACAAAGTATTCCTCATGAAAAACAACGGGTTTTTCGTGCCTGACGGTTTTGTTTGACGACCGATTTTCTTAACTAACGAACTTGACCTCTGCCTTATGCTTAACTACTTATACACCAAATTTCATGTGCTTCGGTCAATTTGTTTTTGAGTTAGGGTGTTGACGGACACACGTCAATGGTAATCACATAAAGCATCTTCAGCTTCGCTTTCGCTGCTTAATAAATGTAATTTACACTTTCTTCGCTAATATTTTTGTGAGTTGAATGGGTAGCGTGGTTGTGTGGCAACAATTGGAAGATGAAATGACGGTGTAGTAGCCTTCAGCGGCTGGCTGTTGCTGGTGCCAATGCAAGTGTAGACTGCCGACGAGTCTGGTCCAAACAAATCCTGTTTGTGCAAGCTCCAGTGACCTTTGGGACATCCCAACACAGTCCACTGACAAATCCAATTCGCAAATTCGCTGACATCCACTTCTTTCGTACCCATGAATCTCTAAGATGTGAAGATGGTAGTGAGGTTAAAGTAATAAAAAGACTTTATTCATGTAATTTGCTTAATCCTTTCGCCTTTTCTATGTCAGTTGGCAGTGTCTGTTGGCAGTTGTAAAATGTCATTTTCTTCGTATCCTCATTATCTAAAGCATATTATGGCTAATTTCAGCATTTACAAGAGCACATTTTCATCACCTCAAATTGGCTGCATATTTGAGAAAAGTATTTGCTGTGATGTTGAGGCTGAGAGAATACCGGAAATTGTTTTATCTGACGTGGGAACATGGACACAGCTACTTATTCTGAAATCAACATTTTATATTTGGCATTTTCTTAATGTTCCTACCTAAACCCAAGCGTCATATCAAGTATGACGTATATATAGGTATTCGCAATTACGATGCCGAGATTCCAGAATTATGACTTTTTTCAATGACATAAAAGCGCATACCTCAAGTGAAAACACTTTCACCTGCGACAAACTGATCTAGCTTTCACCACAAGGAATGCTGTTCGCTGTAAGCAAAATCTTATCAACGCAGGAGCTCTCATTCTATCCACCACGTGAAAAGGGCCCATGTAAACTTTTACAAGGGGCAACGACCTAAGTTCCTTTCTAACCAAAACTGACTTCAACATTGGTGACTTTCTCAACGCCACAAGTACGGATTTCGACAGAAGCAGAGTTCGACTTGGGGCAGCCAGTAGAAAGAAAATGAACAGAGTTACACACGGAATCAAAAACACAATGGAGGTGTACAAAACCCCTGGCAGGTTGCCAACAATGGTTGTGTAATAACTGGTTATCAAAAAGGCTCCCACCACAACTTGAGCTGCTGGAAGAACGTACATTTGGAACACGTTGTTGAGTGCCCCGTTGAGAAGTTGAGTTTGCCGATATAACTTGATTAGTTCCAACGGGTTTGGTTTTTGGATGAGTTTTAGGAATGTTTTTATTTGGGAAAGATGTTGATTTACAGCGTTGTTAGCTATTGAAAGCATTATAACTTGAAGACCTGCAATTTGGGAGGGTGGCAGGATAAGCAGCATTTCGAGCAAGTACGATATTCCTTGGAATGCAAACGAGGTGCAAGATGGTGAATGGATTAGACGTAGGACTGATGAGGAGAACTGGTGGCATGGAAAGATAAAGGTGACAAGAGGCAGTACAATGGTCAGAGTAGGTAACATAACCAAAACAGAGCAGGTAACCCACATTTCTGGAGACCATACGGAGTTTCTTTTGCTTTTCAGTGTTTTTAAGGTCTTGAGAGCAGAATAAAGTTGACAAAACTCACGCTGCTCCATGTGGCTGGAGAAGACGATCAAAATGCCGGTGAAATTAACAGAGAGAAAGAGCACGTTAAATATTAAGTATGATTGGGATTCTTGACCTGTGGTTAGTACAAAGATAGAATGGAGAATTGCAAAGGTTGTTACGGTGAAATAGAGAAATGAGCAAGTTTTCCATTTTTGGAGGAAAGCTGGGTCAGTCTGAATTTTAAAGCGATGCTCAGTGGTGTCCCAATAGTGTGGGAGTAGTTTGAATCGCTGGACGATGCTCAGGTGAAGTTTCATTGCGTCAATGCTCAATTTTAACATTTTGCTGTTGGATTTACTACAAGCCGCTGTCAGGGCGAAAGTTGTAACTGACACTTGTAACTGGCATGAGTAGAGCTTTGCATGACATACAGTTTCTAGTAATTTCCTTAGACTGGGTTTTATGAAATCGCCAAATAAAAATAAATATGGTTTCTATTGTAAGCATGTAAACACATACAAAATACAGATATTCGCAATAATCTTCATATATGATTCCTTTTCATAACTTTTCTTATTCACACCTCTGTTCAGAATCAGAATTTGAATGAGGAAAGTGACGACCGCAATGTAATAATTACGGAATGTATACAGCCAACGCCATTTTCGTTACACAAAATGTATTGTGGAAGCTAAAACAATTATAATTACCACACCTTTTTAAACTTACGGCTCTAATTGCTTTCGCCCACACAAAATATTCTTAGAGTCTGACCCAGTATATTGAAAATTAGAGCCAGAAAGCAGAACTGGTTTAACGAAATGAGTTAAATATATATACTCTCAAAATATGTAACGATTATTTTCAAATTACTCCGGCCTGGCTAGATTGATTGATTAATTTATTTTGTTTTTATTTTGAGTACCTTTATATAACACATCACTTCAATACCAATCTGCCTTCTGTTAATGTATTCGACCACTGCCCACAACGAATGAAACGAATATATGTATTTCAACCAGTTACTCTGAAGAGCTCAAGTTTTGTTCGATGTTGATTATTAATTAATGTAAACAGTTAAATCAGTAAAACCTGCTGTGCCTTTCACAATGAACTTTTAATTAGCAAAATAGGCTAGTAAAGTTTACGCTCATATATGATTGGTATTTCCGATGACACTAGCTTCTTCCTGTAGCAGGCCACACTTTGTTTATAATATACTCGACCACTACGCATAATCAGCGTCTACAAATTTTTGCTGACATTCATTCAATCACAAATATTTACGGCTAATTGGCCGTACTCTAAAAAGCAATAAAATTACCTACTTTGTTTGAAAAACTTTTTGGGAAATTTGAGTAAATGAATTTTGCTAGCAGTAAGAAGCCTTGTTTTCACCTAGGTCAATTCGTTTTTGAGTTATCGTGTTCGCACACGGACACACAGACATGGTAATCACATAAAGCATCTTCAGCTTCGCTTTCGCTGCTCAATAAGGCAGATATTGTATATACTTTATTACTGTCGAGTATCAAAGGACTCTTGAAAATGGGATTAGGATCTTATGTGAAATCATAGTTCACAAAACTCTTAGGGGACAATGCAATATGTCCAATGAAATCCAGCGACAAAGATTTTTTGGCTTTAAACAATAATAGTTTGTACATTTTTATCATATGAATGAGATGTCAAATACACAAAGATTTTTAATTTGAGGGTTGTTCATATAATATTTTTTAGTTGGAAAAAATTCTATAAGGAGCAGAATTGGTCTTCAGATGTGGAACAGATTTGAATGATTTATTCAACTGCAAGAACTTGATACGTTAAATACAATCACAGTTTTAATGTGGTTAAATTTACTATAGGTAAAATTTCTGCTTCAATTTCAACTTTCACTCTAATACCGTAATGGAGTCATTATCACTTTTTCTACTCTCTAAATAACATTTTACAGACATGCCATAAAAGTAGTAAATTACAAGTAGATATGACCTGCAGCCAGCGAATGACTTCCTTTCATAAAATTCAAAAATGCCGAATAATCAGATCATTTTTTTATTTTATCAGCAAGAAAAAAAATCAAAGTTCTACTAATCCAGTTTCAAAAGAGTTTTTTGGAAGTTTCAAAATCTTGTGGTGCTTTTAATTTTAAAGCTCTTTATATTTTTATATTTGCGCATAATATTGGATATAAAACATCAAATTACTTTAGTTTTTGAACAACAGCTGGCAAAAAACATTTCAAAAGTTTGAAAATCATTTTTTTGGCTTTATTGAAGAAGAAAGACAAGGTATTTAAAAACAATGTGTTATTTGATTCCTTCTATTTTTCTATGCTTGTCATTGAAATATGACTGTTAAAGAAACAATGCCACAATTATGTATCCTATCCTAACGTTAATTACAATATTTTGACAAATTATTCGCTAGCTCTTCCTTTTATCTTGGGTACTGTTTAAGCTAAATGTTCGCATTTTAAGCTTAATTCTTAACAAAAGCTACAGTTTTTATACATTTTTGCCATCTACAATTTTTGCTTGCCATTTAGTTTGCGGTAACGGCTACGACTACCTACGAGTTAACTTGGAACAATAACAATAGCTCAATGTTTGTATGTCTAAAGAAGTGGGTTTAGTGAGAGTCTAAAGAAGTGGTTTGCATAATCTTGCTCTTATGTCTGTCTATTATTACAGGTGGCATACTCTTTATGTATGTGGAAGGGTTCTTTGTTCTTTGGGGCAACTCAGTGCATCGCAGTTAATTCAGTAAACAAGTAATAATCGGTAAACGGTAAAGTGGTTTACTTGTTTACTGACCAGGTAAACCTGGCCGGTAAAGTCTCCATGCTTTTTAGATGGGGCAATTCTTTACCGATGGGTAAAGATCTTAATTAACCTACTCCAACCCTAGTATTTGCCCAGGTTAAAGAGTATTTCGCTCGCGCTACCAATGTTTCTATGGGTACTACGAGTTGTCACATGCGGCGTTTACCTATTACAGAATACCGAAACACTCACTAACCTTTTTCGCTCAGTAAAGTCGACAAGTTATTCGGTAAAGGGTAAATTCAATTTAATGTACTACTTACTTAATTATCTTTTACTCAAACGGAGTTGCCCGATTATGTATTAATGTCCTACAAATTCAAATTCGTATTGATCACTTCAGCTAAGTGTTTAACAACACGACTAGCTAGCAGCTTAAAATTTAACCTAAATATTTAACTTGTACATAAATATGTGAACAAGTTCAAACAACTCTAAGCTAATACAATTTACTTTTAAGAAATTTCTTAACTCCAAACCTCCTTAAACTAGCGCGTGTAAAGCGAAAAGAACTCCCATCCGCTAACGAGCAAGTTTTGACGGCAAAAATGAAAATTTTTTACAACTAAATGTTCTCTGATCGCTGGAGCGGCCCAAGGAAAGCATGTAGGGAAAATTGTCACTGAATAAAAAGTCACCAGAATATGATTCTCGATCAGAATCACCAATAAAAAATATTCGTATTTAAAAAGCATTATGACCTTTGAGCTGATATTTCAGGCACTATTTGATTTAGAGGTCTGAAAATCAATCCCATAGGAGCTCTAGTGTAATATGTGCCAAGTTTGAAGACACTTGGTCAAATAGAAAAAGAATTAGAGTGGATACAGACCGACAGACAGACATTCAACTAAACCATTAACTTCCATCTAACACTAAAGCGAATGGTAGTTAATAAAAACATATGCATTTTTATTTTTAAAAAACCTCACATTCCTTCTCGCTCTGGTCGGCTTTTCGTTCAAAGTGAAAGATTTTATATTCCGCACTAGTTAAAAGTAGTGCTGGTGGTGGCACCCGGCTGATGATGACGCACTTTCGCTTTGTTTGAAATGTAGAAGGTGGTGGGGGATCATAACAACCACATGACAAGCCGTAAAGTATGCTAAGTTGCTTAAGGGCAAGCACCCGATTTCGCTTAAACCACCCGTCGATTTGTGTGAATGTCAAACCGGTCTTTTTCTGTAATTCTACAATAATCACCCGGTTGGGCCTGGGATCTATCTGAAACTGAGTCATAAGTGCGTTGGTGATAGATGTGGGGAATGGAGGTCGCCCACCACGTCGTTGTCGTTGGCTCCGGTGAAGAGACTGAAAAAACTCTTGGGGACCGATTACTCTTTGCAGTTGGGTTTTCTGAGGAGGAAGTAGTTGTTGCGGAGGGTTGCTGGTGGCTTCTGCGGAGGAGGAGTGTCTCGGTGATGATGTGGACCCACCAGGGATTTTCTGTGAGGTGGACGAGGATGGTAACTGTGAACAAGGGGAAGTTACACGGGTGATAATCAGCCTGCTTCCGGTTTCGTCAACTACTTCGTGACTCAATGGAAGGGAGGGGCGGTCGGTGGGAGACCTCACGGGGTGGTGGTTAGTTGGCCACATTACTGTAACAAAAGAAATGTAATCTATTTTACAAAACAGTCGACGTATTTAAAAAGTAGTCGTTCATTTTTACTCAATTTATTAAAAGAAACAAAAAAAAAACGGTTTCAATAATGGAATTAACCATGTACATACTCAGTCCTCAGAGGTGCCACTGATGGGGCAGCAGGTCTAACAGAATTTTTTGCACGGGATTTCCGTCTATAAAACCACGCTCGTATTTGAAGGGGCGTCAGGCCTGTTAATGCATGTAATAAACCAACTTGCCATTTTGTCGGTGTGGTAGTATTCTGGTACACTGCCAATAGGCGCTGCTTGACTGGTGATGGAAAACCGTGTCGGCCGTACATATTGGCGTTGGGTGGATAACCTTCCTTGCATGAAATGCGACCTGATTTTTTAACTGGTTTGGGGTTTTTAGGTGACCACGGAGCAGGTGCATTATAATCTGATTGATTTAAATAAAATGGTTTTGGAACATGCACCGTGGAGAAGTGAGGAGCACGTCTGATGGTTACCAGGTCACAGCTTTCCTGTACCAACTCATAGCCTAAAGGGATGGGGTGATGGTGAGGGGAAACTGCCACTGCAACACTTGGCGTTGGGAACTGACGAGACTGGGTGGTATCACTGAAGAAATGTCTATAAGAGAGATCCGAGGAGCTGCCAGTGTAATAAGAAGTAATTCCAGAAATCAAGGGAGGGACATGTGATGGTGGCTGTCTATTTTGAGAAGATGGTCCCACGCTTGTAGTTTGTTCTGAAATATTATGACACCACATAACACAATCAGAGCGTAGTTAATTATCCTTTTGATTGTGACTGAGGAACAGTTAAGTGTACAACTATTTCCCTACTCAGCTTGATCACACCCTTGGCTTCCCTGAAATAAATTCCTTTTTGAAGGAATATCTTGATGTTAGCACACTCAATGAACAAATGAGGGGATTTGACATTATGGATAATACTTTTATTGTGAGGAGGTATGCTTTCCCACAGCATGTTAAAGCCATACAACAACTGTATTAATGGGGAAGGTAAATTTATCAAGGGATTTATTCGATAAAAATGGAAAAAAGATGATTATTTCCACTTTGAAAAACTAGGGAGTTCGTTTTGGGCATAATTATTAATTATCATAAACACTTCCCTATATATGAAGATAATACAAGATTCATTGATATTTTAGCGTTTGGATGAATGGAGAGAGTTTAGAATTTACAATAAAGAGATAAAATTCCAACGGGAGGTTTGCCCCAGTGTACTGGTTAAGGAATTTAAAAAATATCAATATGCCTACTTTGTACATTTTTTAAACACTTTTGTGCTGGAGATTCCCCCTTTACAAGGATTGTCTCGTTTTAAGATATTATTCAGATTCAGAAGGAACAGAATGGTATTCTCCCGTGACCATATCATTTTCGGATGGATGATTGTCTTTCTATTTTCTACACACAAAATGAATTCAGTCTATTTTGTCAGGCATCAAGCCAATCTGAACTTGTTCATGAACATAGAGAAAGCAGTAAATGTTATTAGGTATTCGTACGCAACTGAAAGACAGCATCAGTCAACGAGAGTGAGCTGAACATGGAGGAAGTGCCACAAATATCATGGTCGCCTCTCATTGCCGCCAGCTTATCCCCAGCCGCATTAATATTTGGGGGGTGGATATTTACAGTGGTAATTATGTATGACAAACACTTATTCTTTCCCGACTCATTCTTTTAAAGTGCCAATAAGGTTAACCATTCCTTGTTATGATTATTGTGAAAGGTTGCAAGAGAAGTGACCATGAAAAGGGGGCATTTTGGTTTCAAATCAGTCAATTGTACAGGGTCCTTTGGAATCCCAGTAATGACCACCAGGAGGAATATGCCCATGGCGGTAAAAAAGAGTCGAAGGGCACGTCAGAGAGTTGCAGTGCGACAGGTGGACCGATTAACAACAAAGAACATAATCTGCCAATATTTGGAGCTACCCTGCATCGGCCATTTCCTGACAATAGATTTGCTTGGGGTTGTGGGAGTGAAAGTGCAGGTGGGCCTTACCTAACCCATACTTTTAAAATTGTGTTTTTACACTTACAATGTGTTTTTTATTATGAAATGTTGTTCAGGATCAAACCGCTTTGAAGCTTTTGTTAGTTGTATACCCCCTAATCACTTTGTTGGAGCTATTTGGTCACCAAGGTCTTATGCAAAGGCGCCGCAGCAGGAAACCCTGTTTTAAGAAGACAATATCACAATATTGGACTATTCTTTTTAATGTAATGTAATGTAACTATCTGTGCGTGTTTATGTATGCTGTCAAGGTATTCATGCTGAAGACATTTAAAAGAGATGAAACCCCAATAAAATTCAAGTTTCAAACCAAATTTTCATCTTTCAATCGCCAATCTTATGTTTTCTCTTTCGGACTGGAATTACTTGCGTTTTTCTCTATATATAGCATTCACATAAAAACATTCTCTCTTCCATACCTACACTTTAGACTATAAGAATTAAAAGATTTTTACCTGCAATTTATACTCAACGGTGAAATTAGGACTGCTGCGAAAGCCGTTGGCGACTACTCTGTCGTTTACAGTGGGTTGCCTTTTTGACGTTATATCTCCTTCTTCGAAACCATCCCCTTATCTGGCGAAACTTTAGACCTGTTCTTGCATGCAACTCTGCAATTTGCCAATCTGACGGAGTAGACGTACTATTGAAAACTGCCGTGAGACGCTCCTTGATGTCATTGGGAAAGCCCCGTCGCCCACAAGTGGGTGCCCTAAAGTATTTCGAAGATGAGTCAGGTGAGAGATACACATACGCAGGATGAAAATGCAATGGTTGTGGAGGTACTGGTACTGATTGATCAACCCGCCTGAGTCTGATGGTAACCAGCTCACTGGTTTCGTAGACTAAGTGGTAGCCTATGGGAATGGGGTGATTGGCAGGGGAAAAAGTAACTGGTACACTTGGCGGTGGACTTGTTATGGGGAACTGAAGAGGATGGGAGTGACCACTGCAGCAATCGCTATTGGAGGGATGGTTATTGTCACCAGCTAGTTGGTACATAGATATGATTGTCACGCCACATCACTCACGCAATATTCACCTTTGATTTTTATAGTTACGCAGATTTCTTGAAATATTTTTGAATATATGCTTGGTAGCTTAACCACACCCGTATAGCTTGCTAAGTAATGGAATGCCAGTTAGGATATTGTAACTTCCAGGACCTCAGGACAATACTGAGGATATCTTACAGCTACAACCTCATTTTTCATTGATGATTATAACTCCACAACGTACAAGCCAGAAGCCACATAGATAAATGAAAGCTCCTGAATGACAAGGTAAATGTATCAGGGAGTGGTATTAGAGAAGTACAAGTGTGTTCATATTATGAAGTGTTTTTTAATAATTTACATTTAAAGACAAGTGTACGACGCTATTAAGTGGATAAGAGTTTTTTTTATATAGATAAAAGGTTTAAAGATGTGAGTCTACCTTTGTTTACGCTTACATGGTATATTTTTGTCATAGTAGAGATTTCTATTCTGCACCACTTTTCTCTGATACTTTCCAACGCAAAGCTCATTTATCTGGAATCCAGCTGTATCCTCCTGTGACCGAGTCTTTCTCGGATGACAGGCTGACTTTCTCTTTTTCGCACACAACACGAATTTAGCCTATCTGTTTCATATTTATACTGGGGTATCAAGCCAAGCTAATATCTTGCTTATATTAATTTTTTAAACGCAAAAAATTTAATGATTAGACTCACATCATTGAAGCAAACAAGGGGAACTCAGTGGGAAGAATGATATTAATATCAAAGTTGTCTTTCCTTGTCGTTTGCTCGCATCTCCAGACGATTTATTTGTCTTTCCGTATGGATAGTCTGTCGTAAATACTCCTTACCTTACATTATACACATTATATTAATATGCAATATGCCTCTGCTGTGGCGAGGTTGTAGGAATTGAAGCTTTTTATTAGATGGGAAAAATTAATTCGTGCGTTGTTTTGTCGTCGTAAATATTATGAAGTCCAGGTAGAAAAATGCTATTGATGTGTTAAATATATTAGCTTATAAAATTTTTTGCAATATACTTACTTTAAGATAATGTCGTTCAGCAAACAACAATGATGTCCCTGGTTAAGAAGCATGAAGCTTTAAAATATAAAAGCATATTTTAATAAAGTTTTTCAAGGTGAGATGGCATCTTTTGATGGGCATCGAGATTTTAAAACTTTAAAACGGTTATTCAGAATCGAATTAAAAATGTCTGAGCACATAATATTCGGAGAAAGTTTTTCTTCTCCTGTTCCCATTAACAATATTGTGGTTATCGGCATATTATGTATTCATATGAAAATTAACGGAAAATAAAAGACTCGTAGAATAGTCGGAAATATGTTTACGTGGGTTGCAATAAATAGGAAAAAAGTTTTCCGAAAATGCAAATCATTGAAATTAAATCTGCCTCGTCGGTAAGCTGCATTACGCGGCATACAGCATATATGTAAATACTTACCAGCTCTTTGATCCTTACTTCTGTTATCAAGTCGTTATATGTTCTTAAACTTAAAATTACCTTTCAAACTGGACATTAAATGTTGTAGAGGTAATCATTCCACTTGATAAAAGATGAAAGGGGAGAATTTTGAAATAAGTTAAAAACAAGGTTAGATGAATGCTGATGATCGGTTCGGCATTGTTACTCACCGTTACAGATTACGTATTTCTGCTATTCAGTAACTCCTAATGTTTACTTGCATAAAAGTCTCATAAAACAATCAAATTGTGACTTTTGACAACATATTATTTCATTACTTATTTCTAACAATAATTTGATGTTGTAACAGGCTTTTTATTACCATTATTGATTTAATTGGGTGGGTATTTTTACATTTCATGTAAAAAAGTTGGTAACAACTTTACAATGATTTACTACAAGCACATTGTTCATTGTGCGATATAAAAAAACTTAAAATGCAGGCTTTTTAGTAAAAACAAAAAATTGTACTTGAACTTTCATTTCAAGTCCAACCTGATATGATCAGTAATGGCCGATTTCCCACTTTTTGTTTTTTCCCAGCCAACTGGGAAAATCCAAAAGTGTCCAAAAGTCATTTAGCATTGTATTTTGGACAGTCATAGAGTAAACAAAAATTGGCGCCAATTTAAATTTACATATAAAAGACTTTTGGACACCTACATATTGGACGTCCAAAAGACTTTTTCCCGGTATTTACCGGTAAAAACCACTTTGACTTTTGGACACCTTTCCATTACTGGATATGATCAAAACGAGTCGTGTACTTTCCATATGAATATGTACGCCATAGATAAGAAATGATTTTTTCTCGATTCTCACGTTCAGTACCTAAAAATGGTGTTTTAAATCGTTTTTGCTGAAATCTATTTAGAATTTGATTTTGATCGTTAGCATAGGAATACCAGAATGATAGCAATGCTACATGGACTGTACAATTTATATGGGGAAAGTAGAATAAAAAATCTGCAACATTCCAGTAGTTAAGGTTTTAACTGCTTCAGCATAAATGAGCCCCGTAGAAACCTAATTCATTACATAAATGACAAATTCAAAATCACTCCAGTACCATGGACGAGGAGAAGATCTTTCAAGAAAAGCGAAACACGTCCATATATAAACTCTTTCCGCGATCCCTGGGTGCCTGCTTCTAGTCCTCACAGAGAAAAAATTTTCATTTTTTAATATTCCTTTCAATATCTTATACTATTTTTAATCTAATATTCAGAAACCGACCGATACAATTTAAAATATAGTAATTAAACATTAAACGTTGCGAAATTAAATTTTACTTCAAAAAATGTTTGAGTGTTTATGCACTGTTAGTATTTTTGTAGCTCGAATTATATATAGTGTTGCTCTCATAAACAACCCTCGTACCGGGCTGAAGATATAGGAGAGATGGAGAAATTGAACTGTTTTATTGGAAGGGCTTGAAGTCATTTTGAGTTGCCACGGTTTTTACTTTTATTGTTTTGAAAAAAAAACTTGGGCTCATTGGCTACCAAGTTAGGGAATTGCACGTCGCGGTGATAACTTCCAAGTGCTCAGAAAAGAAAAAATATTGGTAAAAATATTTAACCCACTGTTGTATTGAAAAGCGGTTGGAACCTTTTCAGAAATTTCCCTATGCCTCTAATGCTAAATGAACCAAAATTTTTATAAACTATGCCTATAGCGACCAATAGCAGTACCAACCTTAAGGTTTCTATTGCAAATTATTATTAAGAGGGCAATATGTCGTTAAATTTTTTATAGATTTAGTCTCAAGAAGTATTGAATGAAATCCTGAACTTTTTAACAAGTAAAAATCATTTTTGAAAGACATATAATTCGCAGAAGTAGGCCTGTTAATAAACCTCTTGCACGGTACGATCGAGTGCTTTTGCTTTTAAGACGTCCGTAAAATAGCTGTTATAACTTATACGGTCTTATACATGCCCTGGTCCAAGCATCACATTCTCGCAATCGATTTCCCAAGTTAGATTGGTAATTGGATGTTAGCAACATATTTTACGTATTGACTAGTTTATGTATTATATAGTGTGTCACATACAAATGAAGTGTCTTACGTCGGTTATTTTTTTTATCAATTCACTCTCAACTAGTTAGCAAATGATACGGACTATCACTAATTAGTTTAAAAACCTGGAGAACACTAAATGCGTTCCCTAAATCAACTCCACCTCTATGATAATTGGTTTAAAAAGGTGGTATTGTCTATAAAAGGTATGCAATAACTTACAGAAAAAGCCAACGATTTTTGTAGAACCTTTGCCACTACCGATAAAGACGCATCTCTCTGTGGATATTTTTGTGGTCAACAAGCTTCATTTTGTATGCTTCTTCCGAAACAACTGTCCAAGTTATCCTTGCAAAACGAAATCTAAAATCATGGGTGCCATTTTATCATGCTGTGGGTGTAATTCCCAGCAATCTCCGGATCCAATGCGGGAGTATTCACTCCAATTAGAAGCTTGAATAAACCATCTCTATATTTCCGTGGTGTGGGAAAATCATCTTGTTATACAGCAAAATCAGTGTGAGAGAGACAAGGAGGGATTTGGGGCAAGTAGACCTATTCCAGAAGAAACTAAAGAAAGTGGAGCTGATACATACCAAAATGAAGGCCGGAAGAAAGAAAGTACCGAAACTCAATCTACTTATCCGGAGCAACTAAAAGACAAACTGTTAGCGATAATCGCTAACGCCGAGAAACAAATGTATATCACAGTGTTACAATATGGGGAGAATTACGAAGAAACGTCACTGAAAAATATTGTTCAAGTTTAAATAGTGAATATCCGGCAGGGCATATTTCTCCATGTGGTGTTTATAAATTACCTGGGAACTTTTAAACGTAAGATGAAACCAGAGTGAAAGTCGGAAGCCCTACATTGTTTTAACGTGTGAAATCATAATAATATTGAATAATATTCCGTTGAATAATAGCTGGTGGTATTTTGAGCAAAAAAGTCAACATCCGCTACAAATCTGACTCTTTCATTGTCAGGTAAGTCAACAAGTGTCTCATCTCATTTCTGTATGTCTAAAGCTGTATTCTGATTTTATATATCCTTGTTTCGAAATACGTAAGCATAATGTAAATCAATCTCGTTCAAGAATCTTTGTCTAGAACTCCTGTTCATACCACTTTTTCTCTCGTTCATTTATAGATTTTTAGGAGGGCAAGATATGAGTTATGTTCATTTTGTCATAGTAAAATACCAGAAATGGCCAAGTCTCATGGTCGCGTCGTGTTTTCAATTCTGTTTCAGTTTATTTGATAATTTGAGGTTGGATACATAAAAAAGAATTATTGGTTTTATACCGCTTACGTTATACACTTATACACACATGAACAGAAACTAAACAGTTTTAATGTTTACGGAATTTCAATCAAATATCTGTCAAATAAAATGGTACATTTTGGTTCAAATTAAATTTAATTAATTAAATCATTTCCAGATAAAATATTTAATACAAGCTACGTAAGTACTTATTTTAAATGGAGAAACTTTTCAATTGAATAATTCAATCTGTTCAGTTCGTCAATCAACTCACTCTCTACATTCTCTACTCTTGTTCAATTAACGAATTTATAAAACCGGAAGTATACGAAATACACTGAAAATACTCCATATACCTTTGAATTATCACTGACCTCATGATCATAACCGAACAATTTTGTTTTGGAACTGATGATGATCGTGTTACATGGCAGTTTCTTGGGATTCTGTTGTGAAGTCATGGGTACTCCTCATCTCCGTTGCATCAGTTGCTCCCACAGCAAAAAATAATTTCTTTTTGGGCTGAGCCACAACCACTTTGTTCCGTAGCTCTTCTGGATTCTCATTTGACCCATCGCTGCTGCTGTGACCTTCATGATCCCATCCTATCATATCAAAATTGGTCTCGGCGAATGTGTGGCGTCGGAAAGGGAAACAACGTTGCACTTTTTTCTCACTTTCTTTATATTTCTTCTCATCTTGATTGTTAATGGCCTTCGTCCCTTTTTCATTGGCCTTTGATGCCTTTCCTTTTTCTTGTTGACTTTCTTTAGCATACTCATCACCTTCGAATTCTCCAGGGTTGTTTGTTTTCTGCACTGTTTCTACCTTAGATGCCTCTCTGCAAAGTATTGCAACTACGGTGGAGAGTCAACAGCTCCTTTGTGAATATCTTCACTGTCAGATGCACCCGATCCCACCCAGTCAGACAGTGACGAGCACCAATATTGCTCCATGCACACGCAACACCTACATGTATCCTTTTGAGGCTCCATCTGTGCTCCAAGGTCTATCTACCTGTTAAATAATACAAAGCAGGTTTAAATTGCGTTCATTCAGCATTCAGCATTCCCACATGCATTGCAGCTGTTTTAACAGTTACAATGAAAAGTAAAACAGCGGAATAAGTGACCTGCTTATAATATTAGTAGCTCGAAAGGTGTTTAAAGAGTAATGTTTTTTTCGCCCCAGCTTCCACAACCGTGTTATAAGTGAAGTTCACTTTCACTCAGCTTCAGCTTTGCTCAGACACGTCATCAAAGCGAGGACGAGAAGTCTACTGGGGATAAATGATGAGCTGTTCATGGTGTACATATGCACCTCGGTATGAATTAAGACCCAATGAGATGCTCAACAAGTTCTCTCATCTTCACACTAAAACATGTGCTTTTCCATGTTACCAAATCTACAATAGCTTACTCCAGCACGCTTCGATCATACATATCATGACAGGACTGTCACAAGAACTTTCTCCTTATAACATTTTATCCGTGAAGTTCGATTCACGAAAGATACTTTGCCCAGTGTACTATGCATTTACTCCAAATATACTTCCTTAAGCCGCTGATTAAACTAACAAATAGTTGATTGATATATTACATGATATATAAGAAATTCTAATTCAAGGTTATCATGATTTAATTTACCATGAAGATAACCTTCAATTAAAAGGTGTTAGACCTTAAAACTTGCCTAAGGTATATAGAATGCCCATGCAAAATGAACTAGGCCGACACAAGCTACCGTTTACGTAATATGCAAGAGTACACGTTGTATACTGTCTGAGGGACATGATTCTGTGCGTTTGTA
>JAHZNG010005215.1:0-15330 GCA_027744375.1 Orchesellides sinensis | reverse complement strand
GTCCTTTGGCTACATTTTGTTTTTTGAATCATAAAAATCGGATCAACTTTGTATATTCAAACATAGTATCCCAAACCCGACATATTAAGTGAATAAACCCTGTACTTAGGTAATCTTGTTACTAACTGAACCGAGCAAATCAAGCTAACTTTTTAAATCGTGCTGTTTAGTGGTTTGCCGGATGATAGAAGCAAATCATTACCAATCATCTACATATAGAATACGCCCTGCCCTGTTCGTAGATAACTTTAACTGTTCTGCTTGCGGCTACCATGAACAGTGTCACAATCTGAGTCGTCAAAAGCCCATAAATAGGAGTCATATAGCCGGTATGTAAATTGCATACCTGTTTGTAACCAATCTAAAATCTAAAAGTGGCATGTTACGTGAGTATGAAAAGTTGAAAAAGTTGTTGTCTTTCAGTCTATGAATTTATTGTGTGGTTTGCATAACATCACAACACCAACTAGCCTCCCTCCATTGTTCTTATCAAAAAACAAACACGTTAATAAACTGGATCAATGCGCAATGCAAAACCAAAACCCCATATACACATATACAAAAGGGACCTAAACATGATGTTTTTGTATTGCGTATGTAATAACATTGATTAGCCCGTGGAAAATTACACATTTTGATGCATTAAACTAATTAATTTATCAGATACGAATTAGATAATTGAAGCATATAATTAACAGAAGGTTTAAATTTAAATTTTAAGCTTCCACTGCATCTCGTAGAGTTAATATCATCGCTTCATGAGTTGCGTTCATGGCCTTCCGTTACAATTATAATGACGAGATGCGTCATTGTTCAGCTTTCATATTTCAGCTTTACAAAAATATACACAATATACTTATAACTATATACATTTTGTGTGTTGAGATCGAGAACAAGTGATAACTGTAAAGGGGTGGAAACAAATACAGTAAACTTCTCATAGTGTCATACAATGCATAAAATACGCTCTCCCGTCATGATCTTCATTTCAATTATCTTGGTACGAATGTTTTTTATGTATTGATTACATTCTGATGCATTACCCTGTTACGTGTACAATGATGTGATGTGGTACATTGTAAGGCTTCATGTTGGTTGCTCTTGGCTAATCCACTTATAAATACGTCAAGAGGTTCTTGTGCGGATTTTATTCTTCCTCAGAGAACTCAACCAGATAGACGGGTATTTTTAGTTTGTCTTGTACAAGTATTTTTAATAGGGTTTTTGGTAGATTAAAAAATGAAGGTGATTGCCCTTTGTTTCGTTATCACCGCTGTTTGCGGACTTTCGCAGGTATGAAGAACCTATTGAATTCCAAAATAAGCTAATTAGACTAAAATATTTGTTTTAAACATATTTTGTGAAAAAAACATATTTACTCAAACACTTTAATTTTCTTGGTATTCAGGCGGTTAAAGTTACCGACCAAGTGTACTTCAAAGTTAGACTTGGACAACAAGAGCTTGGCCGAATTGTAATTGGTCTTTTTGGAGAAGTTGTGCCTAAAACTGCAGCCAATTTTAAGCAACTTTGCACCACTGGAGATGCTCAGGGTCGCACATACCGTGGCTCTCTGTTTCACAGGTAAGGCAGCCTTTTAGAACAATCACACCATTCGCATCTATTCATTTTAACAACAGTTTATACTTAAAACTCTCTCTATTTCTATATTCAGGGTGATCAAGAACTTCATGATTCAAGGTATGTTAACCAAATCAATTATTCAGCCTCGTTTGAGCCTGTTTTACGTTATACTAACGAATTGGTGCAAATTAACATACTACAATGTTTAACGAATTTTGAGTATGTTTTCATTTTACATTAAAAACTTCTCTACCCTATAGATTTGTTAGTGGTTTCACTTTTCCTAATTTTAAATATTTTTTCATCATAAAGGCATGGCTAACTCTGGCCCCAACACCAACGGCTGCCAGTTCTTCATCACTACTGTCAAGACAAGCTGGTTGGATGGCAAACATGTCGTTTTTGGCAAGGTACATTTTTGCATATTAAATCTACTTTTCTGTATAAAATTAAATTCCTCATGGTTCATGGAATTTTACTTCATTCTGATTTCTAATGAATAATTTCCATTTACTAGGTGACTGAAGGATTTGACTCTGTTGTGAAAACTGTTGAAGGCACCGAGACAAGGAAGCCTTCCGACAGACCAGTACAAGACGCTGTTGTCTACGAATGCGGGGAAGTTCCGTTGCCAAACGGTCCTTATGAGCTTGATGTGTAAAACAGACTGAATTTTCCAAACAAGCATTTTTCTCATTACCCCTTAGATTCAGTTAAAATAGATTACAGTAATTCATGATTTGAAGCTATGTAGTCCATACATAAAAGTAATAATTTTCACCGAGCATTTTCAATAGAGTATTATTCTCAATAATTATCCTCAGTAAAAATTTACACGTGGGTCCTTAATTGATAAGGTAAACTATTATAAACGCTCTGTAAAACCATTAACTGTGATATGGTTTGATATTGATCTTTTTTGTTAAAATGTGTTGATTAAAAAACGCTTTTACACCTGTCTATTTGCACCTTTGAAGTTAATCCTGTATTTTATATACATTCTATTCCCATATATATAGCGTATCATATCTAATTAATCTTTCCTTGCGTATTTAATTGAGGCGTATAATAATTTGCATACGAAAACAGCATACATTTTATCATATTCATCCAAAAACTTTTATAGAAATGCTGGAGGACCCGTCTTATCAAAATGGTTCTATTCAGTCATTCCACCCCTTTTCTTTTCCATGATTGTTGTAAGCTTCTTTCACTGGATGGCCGTTAAACTTGAAGATTCATGCAAAAACATGGAAAACATTCGTAAAGAAGCCCTCCAACGTCTGGAGGAAAACAACGGTGAGGTTGAGGTCTCTACCACAAGCAATCCTACTGACGACAATGACAAACCTGAATTTGAATCTAAGACAATGGCTGAAATGACAGAAGCCGAGAAGGAAGCGGAATGGCAAGAGAAGAACAAAGACGATTAAAGATTAAAATGCTTTTAACTTTTATAAACATTCATCTCTAATATCTACTATATTAAAACGTGACCTTATTTTATAAATTATCATGTCATAAAATATTATTTCATACACTCGTTTAACTGCATATTTTTATAACCTTATTTAAAAAGTATATTGCAAAATAATACGCTCTGAAATATAAATGATTTTTTAGTTTATGCAAGGGACCCATGTACATGCACTCAGGTCAGGTGCATTTACTATGTGCTTTTTGCATAACTCATAAAGCTACCTATGTCAAGTCATGTCATGTCAACAGAGCATAATATAGCATAGCGTCTTGCCTTACTTTGGATGCTAGGCTGGGTAGGTGTTTTGTTTACAAACGATTGGGGCAACGTGCAAATTTATGTAAATGCTCTGTAGTATTGGCATTGGGATTTGGGATGGAAAGGAAAGGATCTGAGGATCTGTCTTGACTCATCTGCTGCGAGTCTGATCAGATGTTTTGGTATGACGTTGAAGGATCTGAGGTAGTGTATTTTAAATTGTTTGTGGAGTAATTAAGTAGTGAATGAATTTTTAATATAAAGTAGGGGAAAAGATGATTTAGTTACCAAATAGACAATGTCGGCCCCTCTTGTTACCGGAATTTCGCCTAAGGAAGGTCCGCCAGGGACAAAGGTTACAATTCGTGGAGAGCGGCTTGGAAAGTCTCAGTCGGATGTTATTGGGTTGGAAATTTGTGGCGTGAATTGTTTACTTACTTCAGAATGGGTGTCACCCAATAAGATTCTTGCGAGGACGCTGCTTTGTAAGGTGAAAGGGGAAATTGTGGTTACAACCAAGTCTGGAGGGTCTGGCAGTTCTACCGTGCAATTTAGGGGTAAGATTGGTTTTGTAAGTTTTGGTTTGATTTAGTTGAAGTGATTTTTAAAATTATTTGGTGGGTTTTGCAGGGTATTTGGAAACAAGCGTTGGACCAACGAAGGAAAGTCCTGTGTGGGTGGATGAGACTGTTAGCGTGGGACCCAGGCCTTTGTCCATGACGGCGTATCAGCAGGAGGATCCTTTACAAATATCTGTGGAAGGGAACGAGTAAGCTTGAATGATTAAATTATCCTGAAAGATTTGTTTTGTTTGTTTGAGAAATATTGAGAAAATATTAATATTTTAATTATGGTTGCAGTAAAAAATATCCCGTGGAGGAACTGCTGGAGTCGTTTCCGGAAGGTAGTGGGAATCTAAGGTCTGAAAACTTTGTTCCAGCGTGGTTTCTTTTGGAAAATCATCATGCCACTTCGTTTGATGATTTGAAGCTTGGTTTAAATTTCTTGGGACGTAAAGTTGGCTCACAGACTGAAGGGAAATTATCATTTTTGAAGGTATATAAAACAGTTCCAATTTTGGTTTTATGTGCTTTTTGTTGGTTTAAAATAAATTACGATATTTGTTTGTGTATTTTAGGAAAATATCAGCTCAGTAATAGACCAGTTGGATGCTTTGATAATACTTAAAGAGAAATGTGATAAGTACAAAAGTCAGCACGGTAGCACCTTTGTGGCACAAATTGATGACGCTATTGGAGGTACATACTCAAGCTTTTGAAATGATACATAATTAGATGAATTTAATTTGTAATTTTTTACTTTTTAGTGTCCGAGCGAGAAGCTGGGAAGTTGTTTCAAGGCGTTCTAGCTAAGAAAGACCGTGCTGATATGACAAGAAATGCTCTAAGTGGATACCAACGATTTAAATTCCTGTTCAGTTTACCTGGAACGATGGAGAAAAGTATTCAAAAGGAAGAATTTGATCAAGCTATTAATGACTACTCCCGTGCGAAAGCCCTATTTGATCAGCCCGAAACAGACAAACCAGTAAGTAAGCAGTACTTATGTATGTTAACTTGTCTCGTCATTAATTTAAATTTAATTCTGACTATTTGTGTTGAATATTTCATGATTTAGATCTTTAGGAAGTTCCAAAAAGAGGTGGAAACCCGAGCATATAAGCTACGTGAAACTTTAAAAAATAAGCTTATTGAAAAGCCACCAAAGATTGAAGAGCAAAGGGCTATTTTAGATTACTTGATGACTTTACAGTGCGACTATGACCCAGCCTGGGTTTGTTTGGTTTGTCATTTCGAATTCTTGACTAATTCCATGAAAAACTGCTTCAAACAATTTTCATCAATGGAAACCAACAATACAAACAGTGCTAGAACACCCTCTAAACAAGATCATCAGGTAGAACATTTTGAGATGACAGAATGAATAACTATTATAGTACTAACTTGTAGTAAGTAGAATGAATTTTTATTGATACATTTAGAATGCGCTACCCAATCAAGTTCTGTTCATCGAAAATCTGTGCGAATTATTCTCCACTTACTTCCCTGACTTTTGGCATCTAAGTCAAGATTATTTTGGAGGAAAATTGCCTGTTAAACCAAACCTTTCCAAGCAGTTAGATATGAAGGTAGAAAAAGAAACAAATTAATTTGTTTAATAAAAGTTTTTTTCCTTTGTACTAATGATGTTATTTTTCTTAGAAAATGATGATTAGCGTCGTTCAGTTATTTGGAACACTAGTTACAAGCTGCCTTCTTCCAAACGATAATGCTAACACTGATGAATTTGAATGGCAAGATAAAACATCTGAATCTATGAGCGAATGGTTGCAACACTGCCTTGGCTTTATTAAGGATAGCTACACAGATTTCTTATCCCTAGATCCTCCTAAAGAAATGATAGAAATTTTAAGAAATCTACTATTCCAGATACGGTAAGATTTACTCTATAATATAAATTCTCTATGTTTTAAAACAGTTACGCGAGAAAAGATTTTAAATGCTTGCTTTTTAATCCACAACAGATGCTATTCCTTGGAAATTATGCTTCACCAATTATCCACTGAAGTTGCTGACTTATACAAACAGGAAACGTGGTCTAGTGAACCAATGGGAGACCATGGCTTCGTAACGCCACTTGTAAGTCTTCCATATGAAAAATTAGTGAACGTGGATTTACAGAATTTTTCTTCATAAGATGTAGGATATTTTTGGAATTTTCAGCCTGCAAAATTTGAAACCGTTATCATAAATGCCAGTAAAGTTATAAAGGAAACTTTATTACAAAAATACAACGAAGAGAGACCACTTCTTAACAGTGACGAAGTTAAAGCTCGCATGCGTGAAGGCATGGGCAATGCTTTGGCAGCATTCGCAGACGTAAGGGATAATTTGTTAAATATGTATGTCTTAAAATACAACAAATGCAAATTGATTTAAATGGTTTTATCATTCGACTAAATTTTAGTCTCTGGAGCTTTTAATATCTCAAAACAGAGGTTCTTCCCAGTTACATTCTTCTCAAAAGTCTTCAATGACATTACCGATAAAAGATGGCGGACTGCGTTCTGGCCTTCCTACTTCTCACACTGCATCGTTGCTTCTTATTCTCAACAATTGCTCATACACGAAAGACGTGATTCTTCCTCAGATTTTTAAAGCCTTGGGGAAGTTGGGTTATCCAGATATGAGTGACGCTGTAGAAAAAGCACGAGTTGCAATTAATGTAAGCTTTTAATTTACGATTGTGATATTGTGATGCATACTTTTAAGTACTTTTAAAAAATGTCACGTATTCATAATCCTGGTTCAACTTCTAGGGTGTCGAGAATCTCACATTTGCCAAGTACACTGAAATGAAGTATGAGCCTGTTGTAGGTCAGATAGAACAGTCCATGTATGCTGGTAGATTTGATTGGGAAAAATGTGGGGAACCCGTTGGGGTTCGTCCGTATATCACCAAAACAATTCTTGGAATGATTGAAGTTATAGCAGAGGTTTGAGCCGCATAAAACACGAGACGTTTTCTTGTTTGAATATTCAAAATTGTGTCTAACTGTTATTTGATAATCTTGATTATAGGTTACTGCAGTGTCTGAAAAACTTGTGACAACTGTGATGACGCAAGTTGTAGAAAGTGTTTGTGAAGAACTCACAAGATTATTCTCTTGCATTGCTAAGTTTAGTGAAAACGGTGCTATGCAAGCTGCCTTAGATATGGCTGCATTTCAGGATGCTGTCAGTGGCTTTCTTACAGGAAACTCCATGTAAGAACGGAAGATTTTATTTAATTATTTGCGAGTATTTAAAATTTAATGGAACCTAAGCAAATTTGCACATAATACTTGTAGAAATCTGGTAAATGAAACGTTCAGTCTTATTCCTCGATCCAAGGAAATGTTAAGAAACAGTAGGTAAGGTAGCTCAAATGATCGTGTTTCATTTGTTGCCGATCATTGTCAATTTAAATTTGATAATAATTCTATTGTAATTCCAATCAGACGAATTCAACACTTACTAGAAGAACATCGTAACAAGACTAAGATGCAGTATCAGTGCCTGGTTTCATCAAACAGCACGAAGCTATGATTATCACAGAATCAAACAGTTAATATGAATCGTAACGTTAACGAAGTCAGTTTGCTTTTTATGCTTCATAATGATTGTAAAGGCAAATCCAGTATTTGACTTGAATGGCTGCTATGAACGTTTTTGTTTAAAAAGTAAAATTGTATGTTTTAAAATTTAGATTTATATTATCAAAAAATCTATCATGAGAAATAAGTATAAAGCTAATGTAACATTTTCATAGCTAACGTCTACATAAATATATGAAAAATATACATTAGTACCGTAAATGAAAATTACTTCGTATATCCTTGTATATGTTCAGTTTAAGAATAAAGAAAAACAGCTGGAATACGTAAATGCTCAAAAGGTTCTATGAAAACTCTTTGACAAAAGTTGGCACAAAAAGGGAAAGCTATTTTAGCAGAAGCTGAAAATGGAACTGGGGAAAAGAGGTCTCTCTATTCTTCAAAGGAAAAAAATTGCGAATCACAAAGGAGTCTTGCCTTTGGTTTTGTTACGCTGTACATAAAATCCCTTTCGGCGAGTACCCACTTTCCCCCATCATTCTCTGTATGCATCCTTTTATCTTCTTAACCATGTCCTTATTAATATCTTTATACAGTTCTTTTCTGTTTCTTCTTCCTTTTTTCTTCTTCCTGTCAACATCGGCCCCTCGTTTGTGTCATTCTCGTTTCTTTTCACTTGCGTTTTCCTCTGCTTTGATTTCAAAGAAGATCAGAGACGCCTTCAAATCGTTTGTCTTTCTGGAGTTCTCCGTCTTTTTCTGCTTTCTTCTACCTTCCATCTCTTGTCGTATCCTCTTCTTCCCCTATCATCATCCGTAGTCTTACCTTGGAGTATACTGCTTTATCCAAAAGAGTCCTTTTGCAGATCTTCTCGCCTTTGATGTAAACCATGAGGAAGATGCTTGATATTCTTTGAAGAACGGAGAGTTTAACAATTGAACAAAATGAGACATTTTCCTAATATTTCCTTTACTTACTATTGAGCACGACTTAACGCGACATTAATATAATATTATTAGCATTTTGATTCAATCCAAACATCAATGACAATATCCGCCTGAAATTTAAATGAAAACATCCATTTTGTATTCTCTAGTATGCATCCTCATTTTAATGCTTCTTACGAGAAATTTTTTTAGAAGGTTAAAGGGAATGATCAACTTTAAAAGTATACCCAGAAACAGAATTCAGGTAAACTCTAAATCCAAAACCGACAAGTCCCATGTCTTTCTCTACATGACAAACAGAATCTAAAAGAGAAAGTGATAAATTGACACAGGTAAGATAGAGGGATACATATATTTGTGGAGAGTAGGCATTTATTGAATTTTTACAGATTTATTTCATCAGCTATCGTTTGCCGACACAGAGCATTGTCGACCACAGGCAGCCCTAGCCCCTTGATCTGTGAAGCATGTAAGTCTTCTTCTTTGTGTTTCCCTTGCCAGTCCTCCTTCTGATCTGTTTGAATTACTCATGTGTACTATAATTTTATCTATATATTCATACATTATACATATATCTATGTATCCGATGCACGCATAAGGTTATCTCCCCTATTTGCTTTCAGCTCTTCACCTCCTAAAAACACCACTTGCCCAAAGATGCGTATTGCCTGCCATTTCATCTCATGGTATCTATACCTATTTACTTCATCCCCGTGATGAAGATGCTTTCTTTACAGCCACCCTCTTCCTCTGTGCTTTTTTTCTCGTAAACGCGTACTCCAGGCTTTTGCGTGGCCTAGAAAACTAGATACGGTATAAATGCTCATATAAAAACATGCAAGCAAGCCATGGAAAACTAGGATTTATATATAATGCTGTTTTCCGTCATCTTGAAAGTACTTTTTTCTGCATCAAAACAACAAAACACATGGAACAATACTCTGCTTTTTACAACAAAGAAATCGTTTGAAGTTCAACCGACTGAAGAATAAAAGGAGACTGAAAGAGATGAATCGAGTCAATGTTTATTTCTATTATAGGATGTAATACAACTTTTCTACATGCTTTGTGCTTTTTTCTTTATACTTTATTGCCGTATAGTCAGCTAAAGTTTTATTAGCTTGTGAATTTCATTCGTTTGAAATTATATACGATAATACTGTGTAGGTAAATGCACAAAACCATATACATATGCATCTCTCATCTGTTTGTCAGGTTGAAATTCTGTGACTTGGCAATATTTTTTTCCAATGAAAAAATCCGTTCTCTGAATAGTTCTTCAATTGGTATTCCACAAGAGAGAGATTATGGATAGGATCAAATATTTAATTGAAAATCCTTTGTCTCTTACCCTTGCTTTCTTTGATGTGTAAGCAAACATGTGTATTACAAATACAAAGTAGGGTAATAAAAATTGTAGAATACGTAGTATTTACGCTCATGCAGTATATGCCTACACGTCCATACTTGTACAATAGCCAAGTGAACAACAGTTTAACGATTTATATAAAAGTAAAGTGTATCCCTCCTAAGCTTCTTACATATTTATTTTTGGTAAAGATAAGCAATACCAACCAGTAGTAAGCAATTTTTATACCAACCTTCTACTAAATATCCATCAAAGTGACACATGAGAAAGATCTGATGATGATGTGAAAATAATCCAAAATAAAATTTTTGTATTCAATTAATGGTTCCTGGTTTCAAAATAAGAACTGATATAAATATGACAATACCTTATTGCAATTGTAAGGTTGTTTAAAACTTCCAAGAAGCATCAAGAGTCTAAAATTATAATTTTTGTACATTGGTTTACTTACACCTTTCCCTCCGTAAGGCATAGACGAAAGATTTGTCAAAACATAGAGGCTGAGTTTCCCAAATCTTCCAAATGTTCATAATCCTATGTTCCAAATGTGTTAATCCATAATCGAGTAAATGTTCATAATGTTTAAGCTATTCAGTTTAGTTTTGAATAGTGGCTTTTGGCCGGTTTGTAGTAGTATTAGATTATAATTTTGGTAATCTACTGTTATTTGACTATACGAGTATGTGAGTCCCCTCCCCTGCTCTGGTCCTGGTCAATCCATTTAGGCGGTATAAAGTGGAAGTCCATGCAAAACAGCACAAATGTGTTTGAATGGTGTCATTCATGAATACTTGGCGTCATCGTTCAATATACGATTGATTTTTTTCAAATACAACTCAGGAAATACACATTGTATGTGAAGATAAGAAAACTTCAATAATAAGAAAAGACTTCAATAATAATAAGAAAACTTCAATTTGTAGTAAGAATTTGCCTATTTAAAGCCAAACTACCTATGTACACACCTAGATATAAATGTTTTAAGAGATTTTGTTTCTGATCTGAAACTTTATACTACAAAAATTTGTTTACCTCGTGTACACGCCTACGAATTTCTATCTATGCACATTTGTAGCCGCTCAACTTGAAAAACGGAGTTACAAATGGCCTTAGAGATTTATGAAAAAGCACACTTTCTTTCAAGTATTTTTTCTAGCGATACTTTGTACTCTTATTTGAAAAGGGCGATCGAAAAAAAACGGCGTATGTACGTTCTCATCGCTCTTTATAGAATGTAAGACAAAGAAATGAATGCTTTCTCTTCGTCATCATCTTCATCTTTATAGTTTCGTTTTCCCTTCACTTCAAGGAAAAAAAGTTGTTATTGGAATAAAACTTGCATTTAAGAACTCCTTTCATTCCCTTTGATCCTTTCAGGATGGGATCTCTCTTTGATAATAAATGTACGAAAATTTAACATTTTTTAAGAAGAGCGAAAAAAGTACTGAGAGCAGTAAAAAAGAAAATGATGCATGAATACTGTCGGTATGGTATACGGCAGCATTGACCGATGGATTTGATCAGTTTTGCAGATCCTATTGGGAAACTGCAATAATACCCGACCGACCGACAGAACTTAAAGAATATTATCATTGAACAAGTATAATTTTATAACCACGAAGAAAAGGCGTACGCAACTTTATGTTTCAAAAGACATACAATCTCGTGCATCCTCAGTTTGTCGGAAGTCAAATACGATCCTGAAAATTTTTCAGAAAAACAGGAAAACTGGCAACAATGATTAAAACGAGGTATTTCCGTTAATTAGTAGCCAACATCAAATTGGTGAAAGTTTTCTAAGCAGAGCTTGTTTTAATTTTAACCCAACTGATCTAGTAAGTAGGCATATTTGATGTAGACAACTAACAGTGATCAAAGTAAAGTAATCATGAAGCATTTCCATATGTTTTAATGCATGTACTACTTTTATTTCATACCTTTCCATACCAGCATAAAACCAATAACATGTCAGAAATAAGTTGGAAGTACAGTTTGCAAACGCAAAGAGAAGAGACCCAGCATCGTCCCTTTGCCATTTCATAATATCATCAGTTTACTGCACACATTTGTATTTAGTTTTGTCATTGACGACTTCAAAGGGACAAAGCCTTAAGATACAAAGGGCGCAAAAGGAGAAATTCTCAGCTAAAAAGGAGTACATTCATCAAAAACAGTTTCCACGATTTCTGCATCACCACCAGAATATAATGGAGACACACAAGAATCAGAATAGCCGCAAAATAGTTGTGTTGTGGATGTGGCGTTTGTGATCATGAATGCCTATTTACACACAAGCCCACACCATACTTCAGAACAGATACAGCGTCTAAATGGAAAACAAGCTTTGTACAGTTTCAAAACGGGCAAAGACGTAACACGCTTCCCTGAAAGTGAGTTCAAACTATTCCTTTGTAAAATTTCTGCAGCTTTCTATTGTGGTATTGTATATTATGCGTCTCAGTTAAGTACATAGGTACTTGCATACATATATACACACAACTGATATCGTTATACCTTTAAAAAGGTCCAAGTTAATTGCAGGGAAAGGGTTGTTTTCGGAATTATATAAAGTGGGAAGCATACAATCAGAGAAAGAGAGAATGTCGGTTAGATATATATATTGTTTGATAGTTGGATAGTGCCTCTATCAACCACTAGACTTCAAAGTTGTGTGTCGGCAAAAGCCTTTTGTTTCCTTTGATTATTGAACGGAATGTGACTTTGATCATGTAGCAAAGCGACAAAGGAAGATTAGAGAAGAGGTCATTCGTGTGGTAAATGGTAATATCGTAATCAGACCCGGCATCTGTGTAAGGGGGTGTGCATTGTGTACATATATTGCACTATACAATGGGTTTATATACCCCCTATATTCCAGTCATGTGGGCATATGATATAAAGCATGGAAATGGTTATCGTGTCAACTAGTTTAACAAAACTCCGTCTGTTTAACCTGGTAGTGATTATGAGAGAACTGAAAGGACTTGCACGTAGTTTCCAAGTCGGGTAAGGAACAAATGGGGTGTGTATATTTTCATCAAGCTTTACATCTTCCTTTCACTCTTTAGTCGTTTGTGTCTTGTGTGATCTTGTGGACAGTTCTTTGTGAAGCCTGTATGAACATGAAGCTTGTATGTGTACGCTTTTATGTTTTACTGTAAAGGGTGCATAGCTACCAATTCGAGTGGCGCTCTTTTGATCGTTTAATTACACATAATATTCATGTGTGTAAACGATAAATAATATACCGAAGCGTATTACTGCCAGTATAAAAGGGAAAGTAAAACTGGAGCAATCCGCCAATTAAAATGGTAGACATACAGATAGAATGATATCAACAGGGTGGTCAAAATTTTCAACCATTTTGTACAAATACACTAATACAGTTGGCTGTCAGGGTCTTATTTAATACGGGGAGAGCATCACACCGCATAATTAAGCATTATCTAGCTTTAAATGTACTCTTACAACTTCTCAATAATTTACAAAATATTTTTAAACATTTCATGAAATTTTATGAAGGTACAAGTTTAGCTTATTCTTGCCACATCAACGTTCTGTGACATTACCAAACGTGCGTTGACGGTAATGACGATGACGATGCTATGTAAGACGGAATTTTTAGTGAAGATTGCGCAAAACAAAACAGAGAGCTTGTCAAAGGAGAACAGTCAGAGAGAAAGTGACAAAGGACAAAGATATCTTCTGTAAAAAAAAGTTATTTCAACTCACATGAAAGCAATTTGCCCAAGTAACAGCAAAAAGGTATGGTACATACATTATTACATACTCTCTTGTATATTTCACACACACACACACACACACATAACATAAAAGCTGTACATGTATATAATACGTTAAACATGGAATTGAAAGAGAGCGGCTTTCTTTTTACTTTCGTTCAAAACATTAAACCTATAAAGCCACTCTTGATCATGAACCTTCATATATGTATGTGCCTAAATGCATGCATATCACTTCTCTTTTTTTTTGAAAAAGCTGGATGAAAAGGCGGAAACCCTCTGTGTGGTACTTATCATTGTAATGCTGTTGTGCACACAAGACATTATTAATGAGAAAGCATTGATCAAAAGCCTTTCATGTCTTGACAAGACGCTTTGATCTTTTCCTCTTACATGTTAACTTCTTTATGTGATGATATATCTATATATTCTATGTATTTACTTTCTCTGTATATGTTTGTGTAGTACATTACATAAGGCTACATATTGGTACGTATGTATGTGATGATGATATAATAATATGATGTTGATGATGCTAAGCTGCTGTAGCTGATGATCGTTTATGTCAGCGCAGCAGGTAGACAGTATAACACCATCTCAATGTTAAAAACAAGAATGTATATAAATAAATGTGTGTATAGATGTCGGTCTAATATGGTATCCAATAGTTTACGCAAACCATAGTAGATGAGGATGTATGTATGTATATAATATTACCCTTTTAAACGGAAATAGTAGGAAGCAGTTAGAAAGTCGTAGAGAACAGAAGAGATGAAAATTTCTTCTATTTTTCTTGTAGTAATAGGTATATACCGTTTTATACCCTTTTAGCAATCGTGCTTTCACTTTTCCTCTTTCTTCGCCCTTTTGACTTGTGATGTTTTTACTGTCTTTCTTCTTGTGAGCGAAGACAAAAAAACCTTTGATGACTTAAGATGAAAGAAAATGGCACTTTTCAGTAGACCCATAATATGATATTGATAGCTCAATCTCTTTCATATTAGAAGAACACATGCAAGTTCTTTTTTGAAAGAAAAATACGTAAATTTCATGTGCATATTATTTCGAGCATTATCATACATGGTAGATATGTTGATCGTTGGAATATATATATGTGGTGTGTACGGTAATATTCTATTGATTACTTATTTAATATTTCTAGGAGCAGATAAATCGTAAATGTAATAATTACCTGTGTTATGTCTGTATTTGAACTTTGTTGGAAACATGATACTTAAAAATTTGCTGAAGACTACAAAATGCTTACGCCCACACTTGCTATTGATACTTAAAAAAAGCAAGACGAACTTCGTGTTATATAAATTGTATACATGCAAATAGTATCTGCTTTCGTAATCTATTTGACATGAGTGTACATAATAATTTAGGCATTAAGCGTTTAGCTATGAATGTTACCAACTATTCTGAACATAACTCACCTGTGATGTCAAACATTTTTATATAAATGCTTCAAAAATTTAAAAGCAACGCTTTGGCTTGTATATGTATGCCATTTATTCTGAAGCACGCTTTGGACTTTTTTCTTTTACTTAAAAGTTGTCTTTTAAGCTTTTTTAACCTTTATCTTTTTCTACTTTCATGTCTGCAAACTCGATATGAGCCGTGGATAAAACATCAAACGACCATTGAAAATTATTAAATTTGGAAGCGCAACATATTCATAAAAATGCTTTTGAAGCCACGGGTTTTTGAAGTACTACAATTTACCAACAGCATAATGGTACATAAATAATGTCAAATTGCTGTGCCCTCATTATTAGAGCCAATTCTGTGTTAACGTTGGTATGCATTTGTTTTTCCACCTCATACTA
>JAHZNG010005214.1:0-11828 GCA_027744375.1 Orchesellides sinensis | reverse complement strand
TCTGGTTTGATATCATTTATTACCATACGACATTTAAAAAATGCCATAAAATGTCATTATCGTACGTATTGGCGTTTTATTTTTTACTTCGTTTTTGCATAGGTATGTGTATTCTGGGTACCTTTTTATATGGTAATTTACAAAGTTACGGTTACAGTAGTACAGTAATATCCCTGAAACCTGAATGTGTCAACTTTTCGGAAATACATTGTATGAATATCCTGTATTTAAGATAATCAGATCCATAGTATTGATATTTTTATGTAGTGTTTACTTTAACACAAAAATGAGCATTCATGGGAAATACTGATATGTATTTCTTAATTTCTTAATAGTTAATATGTTTGATTCGTTGTTTATCTGCCTTTTGATCTGTAAGTTTGCAAATGTTTTATGAAACACAGAATTCTCTTTTAAATGATCTCTCATTTATGCTGTGAGAGTGCATTACCAATGTATAATTAGCTCGTCTTCCTCTGCTTACGTATTATGTATGTATGTAGCATTTGTGTAGTCATGCATGTGCTCTGCATTGTAATTGCAAAATGCCATTTTCCCAACCATTAATTAATTTTCCGACAACTTCACACAGTAATTAAGGTGTAGCTGTAATGTAGACGACAGGTGAAACTTCCTATTTACTGTTTAATTGAAACAATACTTTCTACCCCAACAATCATAATAACATAAATACACAGATTTGGGACCATTCAATAAGAACGTAACGCCATAGGGGTGGGAAGGGGGGTCATGACCAAAGCGTGACAGCCCATGTTAAAAGGGTACTCCGTATAGATGTGACATGGGGGGAGAAGGGTTCCGAAAATAGTGATCTTATTGAATGATCCCTTTAATTGAAATATATATGCATATGTATTTAATTCAGTTAAAAAAAATTTAGAAGATGGAAACAAGTACGTATAAAAAATTTTACATGTTATGCATGTAAACTGATGAATATGTGTAAATCTATACATCAAGGCTACTGCGGCACCACGACCGAGCAAACCATTAAAATCTGTAGTTGATTGAAACGTTTGTTTTTGTTGAAAAATATGATGTCATTGCTGTCTACTAGGAGCCCAACAAAGGTTAGGGTTAGGACATTAACTCTTTACTTCTTAAACCATTACAGCAGAATAAACTTGAAACTGTATTTTATTGAATAAGTCCCCAGTTCTTATCTTGGTCTGGCTCCTCCGCTTCAAATAAATTGGAAACTTGTGTACTGACTGTATGCTATAAGTTGTATTACCTTTTTTGAATATTATGTACCATAAGCATAGTTTTTATTATTCTCACATCACAGAAATGTGCTTAGTGTTTACTACAAATGACTGTAAGTATTAAGTTGACTTTTGAGAGCTAGTTTAATTAGCCTGTCTGTTGCTGGAGCGAGGGCCCAACTTGCAGAATGATGATAAAGTATGTTAAAACAGCACCTAGGACCTTTAAGCATACAAAATAGTCATGAATGATTTTTAAATGTATCCAGTCAAATAATTATGACAATATGAATGTTTATTAAGACGATAGTGAACCTTGATAACAGTACTGCTTACAGTGATTATGAAAGGACGATCAATTACAAAAAACTTTCCTCCAGTTAGGGCAATCCTTTGATTGTAAATTGTGCCGAGATTGTAAACCTATAAAATGCATTTTCGTTTTTATGCACATTAACTTTGTTTAGGGGTCTCATTTTTTATACATACAATGCCTCAAAGGTCATTATTACCAAGTATTTACGATAAACACTCATGTGTGGACAAATTGCATTGGACCTCAAAGCCTCAAGTCCTTTGGCAGCCTCCTCGCCAACATAAGCCCCGTCTAAAGACACCGTGAAGAAAAAGTAGATATTTTGACAAAATGTAAGGATTGCTGTGAGGATATAAAGCCCTCGTGAGTCATTGTCACTTCTAGTGAATTCTTCAGTGCCAGACTTTGCAAGCATGTACAACTCAAAGCACATGTTTAGCAACTGCAAAATACAAAATAAATGAGAATTTTAGTAAAAATAAGAACGAATCATTACTTCTTTCTATACATTACAAAACAATACAAAAGCTGAGATGTCCAAACCTGCACTGCGTAGTAGGCTTGAAGAATAGTGGCAAACATTTTATCAGTTTGCTTAACCAACTGCAGTAAAATGGTCATGTTACTTAACAATCGCTCACTTTCCAACTTCTCCAGCATATCCCTGGTCCCTCTATTTTCTGGAAAGGGTCAAAGATTACATATATTATGTAAGGTTTTTAGTTAAACTTTTTGAATCATCCCTTCTAGGCTTTTATTACCATTAGGTTCGTTTTCTGGCCGTCTCAGAAATCGAATAAGTCGACTGTTCCAAACTCGAAACAAGCTTTTCAGAAGTCGACACTTGAAGCAGAAAAGGAATAGGAAAGCTCTGGAAGCATAAATGGCATAAATCATTGTAGCGATTCCGAACAATTGTAGTTTCCATACTTCTGACTCTTTAACTTCATGTCCAAAAAATAATGGTCTCAAAGCAAGGGTTCCAAACAAAGCAGCACCATCGCGCACTAGGGCAATTCTAATTAACAATTACTCGTTTATTATATGAAAGTAAAATACTTCCTGAATATAAAACTTTAAAAAATCCACATTATAAATATTTAATATCTAACCTCCATGTACTGTATGCAAAGTAAATCATGACAAGAAACATGACATAGCCTAGGTTGGAAGCAATCAAAAACCTCCTATGGGAATTCACTTCATCAATCCCTAATTCATCAACAGCCACGTTCCAGTAGTTCATAGTCTTTGCAATCTTTTTCCGGTTTAAGAAAAAGGAGAAACTGCACACGGTACCGTGAAGTAAGCACCCCCAAACAAGTAAAAACATGACAAGATTGTCATGAAAAATGTTGCTCTGTAAAGTTTTCCAAGAACAGCCTGGAAGCACCTGCCAGTCCAAAAAGAAATCCAGGAACCCAAGTGTGCTCATCACCAGCACAAAGAAAATATATAAAGTTGTCAGTCCGAAGTATATCCAGAGTGGAGACCTTAGACTGGAAATGTAGTATTTTACCCTCGTTGAAAAGTACCTTTTTGTATTACGATACTGATGATTAACATGTTCAAGGTTGAAAGTATTTCGATGAGTTTTTCTTGAGGTTACGTTTTTCAGCTTCATGGTAAACGGCCACCGTCCAAGGAACATCAAGGTCACCCTCATTGGAAGAAATGCTCTGTTGATAAGTCCGGTGTGATATAAATTCTCCTGATCCCCACCTTTCTCTTCATCAAGTTCTGAAATTTTATCTATATCCCGCTCGGGTAGTTTAAACACATTGTTGGATTTTACAATGATATCCTTTACTGAGTCGATTGACCATAAATGTTTCCTTGCTGTTAGGGCTGGTTTGGATTCAAGGTTGCTCAAGGGAAACTCGGATGAATACCACGGAAAAGCCATATATGGTTGATTTTTTAAGTGTTTGACTTGATTTTTAAAGTTTTTTGTTATTTTATACTAACTTTTAACTATATCCGCAACAGCCAACTGTTGTAAACGTGTAGAAGGAAATCATTTTGGCGAAAAGTATTTTTTCAATGTCATTTTTGCGTACTGGTGACAAAGGTTTTTGTTTAGTTAAGCTTATCGTGATGTAATTATTTCATCAAGGTGCTCATACTTTTTTCATTTGAAGAGCACAGCTCGTTTGTACATATAGAGTTTATGGTGAAATGGGGGTGACAGCGGAAACAACATGTCATCCATCAACAGCCTCCGCATAATTAGCTTGCTTTCTGTGCACCTGCTTCTGAATAGGTGTTTCATTAACACTCTAAAAAGAAAGGGTTTATACGTTATAAGGACTAACTAAATGATACAAGCTTTGAGTTTGATACTCCGTTATGCCAGTTTCCGTTCTTAACCCGTTGACGTCAACTTTTTTAGTTTTAGAAATACATAAGCGGTTGCACGCCTGTCAAATGGAGTCATCGGTAAGGACAAACTTTGCATACCGAAGTTATCTAAAAATCAATACTAGTAAGTGTTGACTTAATCAGATCTAGTAAAATTTGTGAACATTATTGTTCCGCCAACAGAAAAATATTTTAATTAAGCTACAAATGACAGCAGAAAAAGACAAATCTGCCATCTGTCATTTTTAATTGGCTAATTTGAGATCCTGCGCATTTAACTAATATAATATGGAGCTCAATATTGGAATTTGGAATCGCGCCAGTCCAAGAAGGAAATTATCTATGTGTATGTATATATACAATTTCGACAAACAATTACTTCTGTTCATGATATGATACATTATGTACCAATTAATGTGCTAAAAATGAAAGCCTTGATCTCAAACTTAAAAGCTTAGATTTATTCAAAAGGAAAATCTTGGAAGTTTGTAAATACAACGGAGATTATGTAATAGCCCTATTATGTAACTATATGAAACTCCTCTGTCTACAATATTTTATAATGAAATGAAATTTGTAAGATTGTGTCAAAGTTTTTACTAAAAAATAATACTAGAAATAGAAATGGAAGTAAAATCGAAAGATTCGACAACTTAGTTAAGATAAAGCGTATATATCTTGACAAAATTACACAATTATGTTAGCTTCACATTATAATTTACATTTTTACATTTACAACTTACATTTTTAGTGTCAACTTCTTTTGTTATCAGCTATTTGTAGCTTTTACATGAGCAAACTAGTATTCCATAACACTGGAATACTATTTTAAACATACCTAATGAGTAATTTATTTAAAAACCTTGTGTACGCGAAAATATTAGGTGCATATGTATATACTTGTGTAACATTTCTATTTTGAATCAGGTGAAGTATTTTTAAGGCAGTAAAAACAATGCAACAATTTGTGACATTTTACATCACTAACTTCTGAGACTGACTCTTTCACACATCTTGCATTTTCTTCCACACATCGACACATCCAACACATTAGATTACAAGGAATTTTAGGTATCTAAAACTTTTAGTGACTAGAGGCATTAGAACATGCGTTCAAAACGAAAAAGCAACATCATTTGCAGAAATACGCTTGAATTTTTTATGTAAAATTTTTATTTAATATTTTAGTAAAATATAGATTTTATGACATTTATACAAGTCTTTGGCTTCCTTTTCAATTTAAAAGAACTTTCGAATTGAATTATTTACATAAAAATTATTTTGAAGTATTCTATTCCGACATAACATTGAAAATGCACACGATATTTTGAATTCTTTATTCTATTAGATCAACAAGACTATTTTTTAGCTTGAGTCAAATGATTTGTAATTGCTAAGGCTCCTCCCTGAAGAAATCGTACAAAATTCTCGCCTACCAGCGGCCCCAATGCAAATAGACCAGGCTCCCGAATACTTTCATGCGTTGAAAAATCAATAGCAACTGGATTCCTTTTGCAGTCAATGGGAAGACCAGGCTGAGTTCCAAGATTGCGCTCAAGACCCCGAAGGAATGATAAGTCGGGATGTGAACCGATACAAATTAAAATATTAGACACCTAAAACACATAAACGCAATACGCAATGTAATTAGCAATTTAATTTGTAGGTTTGTTTTCACAAGTAAAGCAAGCAGTATAGAGTGCTGTTATAATGTACCTTGGCTACTCCACAAGAGAGTGGGCCCATAAGCTTCACCCTCTTGTCAGGTCTGATTTCAGCAACGACGTGCTGTTCATATACTTTGTACCCATCGTACGAGTTAGGGTCTTGCATCATTTGAAAAATCTTATGATATTCTGGGTACATATTTTCAGGTAACTGTTTGAAAATCAGGTTTTTGTCGTCCACCGTTCTTCTGAATACATGGATTACTGTAAAGAAACGACAAACAACTCTTTGGTCTTTAGTCAGTAATTATTTTTCGTTTCATGACAAATCAGATTATCAGATCATACATATCAGGTTAAGTGAAGGTCACACATGTTTAGCTGGAGACATACCTGGAATGGAATGAAATCTTGCTGCAATAATGGCGTCAGCAGCGCTCAGACCAGCTCCCACAACTAATATAGGATCTGAGTCTTGGTTTAATTGACCAGACGTGATCAATTGTTCCAAATGCTTTAAGGAATGAAGAACAAAGTCTAAATGTTCACCAGGAATTCCCAAGTGATTCGGAGAATCAGAGGAGCCGGTGGCCAGCACCAGATGCTTTGTCAAATAACTAAACTCTCTTCTTCTCCCGCCATCTCTTGTGTATCCTTTCACACGCCATAGTGTCCGACTTCTGAAAAACCAAGAACACGAATTCAAAATAGCAATTTGCTCATATAAATCGAAACTCAATTACTTTCCATACACATAATTAACACCTGAATTACCTTTTCCTTAGTTCTTGGCCATTTTGGCAGTTAATAGGTATTTCACTTATGGTATGGCGTCTAATTTTTCTCTGTTGCTCCTCAGCCACCTCAAGAACGTCAGCAGGAAGATTATCACAGATATTTGGAAGACCAGCGGATGATGAGCAGGGAATGCGTGTCACCTCAGTGATTTCTGAGTTGGGCAAAAAGTACTGGTCCAACTCATTCGCAGAAACGTAGTCACAATAGTACTGGGCAACTGATGCGACTGATGCCCGAGAGTCTCGTACACAACGCGCTTCTTGTGTTGCTTCCCAGTCACGACTATTGCATGTTTCGAGCTTCTTCTCCAGTCTAAGAGGGATGGGAGCTCAAGGCCAAGGTCGGCATCGGGATGGTTTAGCGTGTCAAAGAGCAATGCCACTGGGTTTGTAGATCTCCCTTCGAGTCCCTAAAAGTTCCCATGAAAAATTTCCATTTAGCGTATCATTAGAATTTTCCATATATCATATATACCTACATATAAGCTGTTCGCTACAGGCTTAATTTTTGTCATTTGTTGTGGTAGTTGTAAATAGAGCTTTTTATCGCTAAAGTAAATAAACTTCATTCATCGTCTGACGTCTGAACAAACCCGACACGAGCAAAAGGAGTCATTTATTACAAATTAACTGACTTCACTTTATTAGTTAATGCGCTCAAGCTGAAAATTGATAAGTCTGGAATGCATATACTTAAGTACATTTATGTTAGTAATTTAACATGAATGAACTTCTGCTTTCAAATAAATAATGCCGACTGCTGGGTTGGATTAATGTCGAGAATCATATAGTAATGGATTAAAATAATGATTATTTTGTAAGCAGATTTTAGTTAAATAATTATGTCTGTCCATAAACTTCGCTTTTTGTATGATTCTTGAATATGATCATGCTTCTTGTGGATGATACTTTCTATATAGCATATTTACACTTTTTCATTACATCGATTAATTTTTACTACTATTCTGATGCTGGATGCTTTAACGATAAACAATATTAAGCCGTAACCAGACTTATCATTAAAAGAGAACGTACGTGACAGATGCAGAACCGAAAAAACTAATAAATATTAATAAAGGTCACTGTAGGCACATGCAGAATAGGTACATGAACATTTAATTCAGTTCATTTTAGGGAATACACATAATTCCCCAATACACTAATGCTCATTGCATTAATCTGCATCTCTCATTAACTCATTATTGACAAAACTGACTCCGGAGGAGCTCAAATGCAATCAGTAAATTAATGAATTGAATTTATCTGATAACCTGTTCCGCTGACATCTACCCTTTCTGTTCTTTGATCTCTCCTTCTCTACCCATATAATCATCAAAACTGACTCTGGAAAAATGGCTTGATAACCCTAAAAGTATGCAAAGCAATGCATGTAAACACAAATGTAAAGTTTGCCGTTTATATTGAAATCGAAGATGGACTGAAGACGGTAAACTCTTGTTTGAAATATGAAGACCTTTTCATATTAATTCATAGAAACGCCACCTCTTTTCTACATAAGTCAAGTCAAACCCTTATCAACAAAACGCAAAACCCAACCCAAATTCATATTAAATAGCCTTACATATACATAAAAGTCTAAAATTCCTTTATTCTTTCTCCGTCCTTCTGTCATATTCAAACATACCAATTGTAACCTGATTGATGGTAATTGTAACCCAAAGCAAATACAGGAGACCATTGATTTCCCATTAAAGCACAAGCCTTTATCGATCATGAAAGAAAAATAGGACATTTTTATGCTCTTTCAATGTCACCTTTAAAAAGTGAATAATTCATTAGATTTATGATAACAAGTGTTCTTTTTATAATGTACAATATCTTTTTACTAATGGTAAATTATAAGTGCTCCTAACGCATTAATCAAATACTGCCTACTGCATATAAAGTCACTGCTACAAATGAACTGAAATCATCCTTGACCTTTGAGCATGCTTTAGCATATCTAAATGATATATGGCTGGCGTAAACTTGACAATTTAGCTTTACCATATATGCTTAGTTAGAATCAAGTTGCCACTTTGTCACGCTCTTATGACATGACTTATTGTTACGTATCGTTTATAAACCTATTCACTAGTAAAACGAAGCTTAAGCACGTAACCTTCATATGAATAATTAATCTTTTCATTAAATAGAGTAACATGAGAAAATCTATTCACATTACTACAGTATCCTGCATGTTAATATTAGGGCAAACTTACTTGGGCTTATAATAAACATATCTTTGGCGATTGGACTTCTGAGAAAATTTACCTGTGCCAAGAAACGCAAGTCCTGCTCAACAATACTGGAGTTTTGAGGATCCTTAGTGGCTGAGGCAGCAGCCAGAAGTCTATAATGTAACATCTCGTTTACACTTTCACCACATCCATTGTAGTACGGCCAGTTCCCAGCCAAAAAGTATGACAACACAATTCCAGACGGTCCATTCCCAATCACAACCACATCTTTGTAAACGGAGGATGGCGACGAAGATTTCGCTGAGGATGACATTTTTGCTTGTTGACAGCATTGGGTACATGGATCTAGTTCTAATTGTAGAACATTTTCACAGTCATCATCTTCGCTTGTATCCATTTTGCTAGCAACCTCGTTATTGTTGTTGTTAGCATTGCAATCAATATCGTCTTCATGAAAACTGCGGTCTTCGTATACGGAAACGTCCTCTGACTCCATATTTACATCCAGCACCGTAACACCTCCACCTTCATTGCTATGCATTCTACCGGCTGTCACTGATGATGGCGATGTTATATCCGTAGATTCCGCGGTGGAGTAAGTAAGTGGAATGGCAACCATATTTGCAATATAGGAACTTTACGTAGGTATGTACATGGATAGTTTCTCTTTAACAAGATGGAATGAGTTTCTCTACACGCGAATTTTACAAAAAATGTTAAGTTAATATTACTTTTGCACAAAAGCTAACTTGCAGTAATACTGCTGGCTCTAGCACTGAATGATTGGGAAGATGTTACTTTCTTCACTTTTCCCACTGGTACTGTTGTTGTCGTCGTTGTGAATGTGGAGTTTGAACTGGAAAGAAAACACAAGACCCAGACTTAGTTAATGCACAAAAATCATATATTAATGGAACACATACACATACATACGTCATTGTCATTATCATTATAGCTTGTAAGCATATACCCTTACACATTAAGAACTTCACTACCACTATTGGAATTACATTACCATCACCGTCATCTTCGTCATTACTATCTTCATCACAACCAACATTCATGATTAATATGCATATATCCTTTTATCCAGTGCAGTCCATAAGTTTCCCTCAAAGCCACAAGTGCCGCTCATGGTTTACTCATCATTACAAACTTATTATTATTTTTATGGATTTTGGGGCTGTAGTCAAAGGCACAGCCAGCTATTAACCTGAAGAGACTCATTTTGTCCATGTTACATTATGTCCATAATTTACGTATGCCTTTAGAAGTAGTCACACAATGCCATTCGTTACACATCGATTTCGATCAAATCCAAATAATAAATTGAGCTTGGGAATGCTTTGGAAACTAGAATAGAGGCATTAAATTATATACCTAGGCTGAGTCTGGGTGCATGAAGTGGTTGAAATATGTATAATGATAGGCTATATTTACATGCCAGGTCGACAAAAGTTATGAGAATCTAGAGCGTATCATGTCGTGCCTGTCATTTTACGGTTAGTCACAATAGAAAAGCGTCCAATGTCATATCATGATTGATTCACGAATTCCTCCTCATACAACAATGTTTGATTGTAGTACACCTACACTAACCATGCATGTCATTCCCAATCATGCGACTTTGCAAAATATATATATATGTATATACTTTGTCACAAGTGCCACTTTTAACCATATATGCAAATATGAAGTGGTTTTTTGTTTGTTCTTCCATTTTTTTCCAGTATGCATCCAGGGTTATCTTGTCAATTCCTCTCATTGTAATAAAAGGTTATTTGTTATTTTCAACTGAGAACAATGCTGTTTGCGATTTATGGAATTGAATACACATAAATCAACAAGATAAGCCTATGCATACATTTACTGAATGCTGTGTGCACAGTTTCTGATTTAAAACTCAGTAAAGTCTACTGGAAGTCTCGTCAAGATAGACTACAAAGGTATGAAAAACATTAATAGGCAAGGTCAGCAAATACATAAAATGTTAAGCAATTTTTAAAACAAAATGTCGACTCGGTTGTCAAATACAAAAACACAAAACGGAAGGAGCTGTAATGTTGTAATGGAAAAAATTAGTTTCAATATTATTCCTGTCATTCATCCGAAAATCGGATTGCATCATCATGCCAATCACTTTGTATTGCCGGTTGTTCTAGGTAAAAGTGAAAACATCACATATCGTATCAACTCGCTCTAATACGTGATGCAAATATATTTTTGGGGAAATTTGGCTTTTGTCTAGTTAACACATCCTGCTGCTATTAGTTTACTTGCCTGTTTATGTAAAAAAACATGCATAAAGCACGTTTGCGCTCGTTTTCTTTCACTCTTATTCCACACATCACAAATAAAGCTTTTCATAGAAATAACACGTACGTTCTCTTCCAAACGTCAAACCGTCTATAGCTTTCTGACTTTACGTAAACTGGTTAATCTAAAGCTGACATTTAAACGCTTTTTGCTAGTGTGTTAGCTCAGTGATTGTGGTGATGATGATTCGATATTGATGTTACACAAGAGCATTTGATTGGATAACCTTGTCGTGAGGTTTTTGCGGTTGATAGGGTTCTAGGAAAATGGTATTTACGGGTGTGTGGAAAAGAATTATTATAAAAATTGTAGATAGTCAGTATTCAAAGACTACATTCATTCATGAAGGTCATGGCTTTCTACTAGAGATTCAGTTAGTGATAGTGCATAATGGTAGGAAGGTAACGATAGAATCCTTTATTCATGAAAATTGACGGTATTACGATATTTTTAGAGAAGTCATGCAATCTTGAACTTGAGGTAAATGTAATTGGTACATTTTGTATTTGCTCAAAAGGATAAAAGCATAGGATGCTATTTTTTCATGCAATAAATTTCTCCAAATTAATTGACTGTATAAATACTCTACCTGATATAACACCTAGCGATAGTGTAAGTGAATGGTACTCCTTCTGTTCTTTAATTAACGCTGATGCATTTCACATACATAATATCTTAGTCACGTCACGTCACATGCTCCCTACTTAGTACAGCTTTACTTGTCAACCAATAGTGTACAATTTATGTATATCAGTTTTGGTGAAACTTTACCAAACTTGTAAAATGGTAATAAAGGCACTGACCTTTTTATTGATCGTCGGGGCAGCCCAATTACAAAACTTAAGGTGGTAAAGGGTGCTTTAATATAACGGGGAAAATACCATTTGCATACATGTAAAAATTAGGGTCATATATTTTTGGGGCGTGTTGATAAGCGCCATATG
>JAHZNG010005213.1:0-11684 GCA_027744375.1 Orchesellides sinensis | reverse complement strand
TTTGAGGATGATTGTGATTGAGGATGCGTTGGATAACCTTTGAAAAAAAGAATTGAATTATTAGTTGTTAACGGTGTTAGAATTTTATTAGGAAATTTGTTAAGAATTTAAATTTGAGGATTAAAATACAATTAAATTTAAGTAGGTGCATGTAAAGGCAAAGAGACAATGTTATGTAGGGGTACGGGTGCATTTTGCTGATGATCGGCATGCATTTTATGAATTTACAAGTATAAGGAACATAAACATGAATTAAGAAATTTATGAAATTTTTCGAATGAGTTTGAGGTTTTGAAAGAAAATTGTGCATATTGATTCTAAAAATGTATGTATATTTGTATGTGTTATAGATTTTTTTTCTTGGGAAACCGGTGAACGTCGCAAGACGTTAAATCAGTCAGAATTGGGAAGTCCGGGGATAAACGTCATCGGAAGGAGAAGGTGGTGGTGGAAGAGACCATGGCCGAGCGGGACTTTCCCGACGGTCGAATGCAGAAGCTTATGGGAAAGCCATGGTCTTGTTGGAATCTGCCGGATCAGCCTACCGAACTTGGTATGAATTACGATTTCAATATTGCTTGTTATAATAAATTAAATTAAATTTGTGACAATCAAAGTTAAACACTGCAATTATTGTGTATCCATATCTAGATCTACGCAAGCTTAGGGATGCATACAGCATACCCGACCAATATAAAGCAAACCACCAGTCCATACCACTACCAGCTAAATGTAAGAGAAATGGGATTTAAACTTGAATTTTCGGAATTTAATAAGACGATGTTGGAGAAACTAATTTATTATTACCGTTTTATAGTTATGCCCTTATTTGGCACGCATCCTGAGTCTGACTTTTTGTCTATTAACAAATGCCCGGCGTGTGGATGGCTGTTAAAAATCCAGCATGCCAACAAGCATTATCTGAGTAAGTATTGACGTATAATTTGTATCTGAAACAAAAAAAATTTAGAACCAAACTTGGCACAACAAAGAATTAAATATTTCTGTAGGAGACAGCAATGGGAATATAGTGTGTAAAGACTCGGATTTGGCAATTAGTAAGAAGGATAACAAAGTTGTTGGCAAAGCATGTCACCCTGTAGGAGAAATAAAAGACTTGTACTGCAAGAAACTAACTCTTAAAGTAGCACCACCACCGTCATATGGCTCATCAAAATTGTCCCATGTACTGCGTGCATCATCAAGTATTCACGACTACGGGAGTTCTAAAAGTAGATCTGGACCGAGTTCTCATCTGATTTCGAAGACTGATTATTCCCTTACTCACTCATCTTCCTCGTCATCGCAGTACTCTCGCTCCCGGTCTCATTCACAGGTACATTCTTCGTCCTCGTCGTCATCTTCGTATTTGTTAAAGAGTAGGAGTGGTGGGGGTAACTCAACCAGCACTGGTAGTCATAACTCTCACAGTATAAATTCATCGTCAAGCAGTATAAACAAAGGCAAGTCTGGAAAGTCGTCATCCCATTCATCATCTACTTCATGGAACTCATCTGCACGATCTAGTAACACAAGTTCAACAAAATCATCTAGTTCTCATAAACCACCACACACCAATTCGGGGTCTGGGTCTTACACTCTATCAATTCCATGTGAAGATATGGGTCAGAATGAGTCTGTAGAAGATTTACTTATGTCAAACATTTCCCACGGTTACAGTGGCTCAAAGCACACTGTGCATATAATAGCTACCAGCAATTCTTCATCCAAATCCAAGTCATCTTCATCTACTACCGCTGATCCTGACTATTCTGATCATATGAAGTTTTATTCGGATGTTCCAGAGAAGAGACTTAAGTTAGACTCATCTCATTCCAGAAATACTGAGCGGGATCATCACCACAGAAGTCTGTTGTCACATAGTAGCTCTAGTGATAGTCATTCTGGGCATCATGATTCACACGGTAAATCTAAATCCAAGCATTCTAGTAGCTCACTAATGAACGGCACGGCGTCAAGTCATGGGTTAAGCACAGAGTCAAGTAAGAAGAACAAATCATCATCTTCATCATCGTCTCATTCAAAAAACGAATCAGGTAGTTCGAGTAAGCACCATCTTCGCAGTTCTGCACCCGCAACTGTGGTCACTGTATCGAAGCCAGTTGTGGCTGTCTCAAGTCTGTCAACAAACTCGTCTTCGTCAGCACAGTCCAGAAACAATGTAAGCTTAGTAAATTCGACTGCATCTAGCAATACTGCAGAGAAGGAGAAGGAGAAGGTCAAGACTAGCTCACCAAAGAAGAAAAAACGCAAAAGAGAGAAGGATGAACCTCGGAAAATTATCCCGTTGAAGGACAGGAACTTTAATCCTGACAAGCATTGCGGTGTTTGTATTGATGGGACGGATCTTCCATGCAAACGATCATTAACATGCAAAACACATTCGATTTCTCTTCGCCGAGCTGTGGCTGGAAGAAGTCAATCATTTGATGCTTTGCTGTCAGCCCATAAACTGGCCAAGTCTGAAGAAAAGAATAATTCAAAAGGAGAAGAAATTGTGAAAGAGGTAAGATTTAACTATTGGATATTTGCTGTAAATTTTGAGCTAATTGCCAAATATTCATGTATTAACTTCAAATGTAACTTGTTTTTATTCACAGATCGTTCCCCCGAAACCTAAGAAAAAGAAACTAAGTGGAACAAGCTCTAACAGTGGGCCTGCCCCAAACGATATAACAACACTGACAGTGGTGTCAGAACCTCCTCCTTACGCTCGCACACCCGTATCACCCGAAATAGAGGTTATTACCGTCAAAACAAAATCTAGGCCAGTAACAGTGACTTCAGCAGTACGAAGTGTTGATGCCGGTGAGTGTACCAGATATCTCTGTTCAAATATAAACCTATGAGTTTTCATAATGCTAAAATCTATGTATCTTTTTGTATATAGTACATTGTTACTCCAGAAAGCCCAGGCAATGCCCCTTGGTATCATACAAACAAGATATACAGGAGAAGTTCCAAACCATCTGGGATGACCCTCAAATCTTGGATCGCTCTCGTCACGTGACGGATGAAGAAAGGACGAAATATACGTTCCTGTTAAGGCATTATCAAAACCCATTCTTTATGACTTCTGAGCCGAGTAGGGCCGTTGCAAAAAACGTGAGAGAGAAAAGAAACGTCGTAAGGGAGACATAGATCAATCATGATTTTTTACAGTGATAATTTATTTTTTTACGTATTATTTTAACAAAAACTTTCGTTTAGTTTTCTAACTGGAATCCCTGCGAACAGTCAGTAGAAGGCTGTTACCGAAACATGCAATGGAATCCGGTGGAAACCCGACGGCAGAACAATGACTCGGACGATGACGTAAAATGTATAGGGCAGGTTATAAATATCAAGAAATGAACCTCATATAAAAATCTATTCCATTTTTTGGTGTAGCGTAGCTCACAAAAATTCAGATTATTCAGATAGTAATGTCTCAAAAACTTACAACTGAAATAAATTAATTTAGTTGCTCGTAAAATTATTAAGTATTCATATTTATTTTACTTCATGGCATTTCATTAATCCTTTCATCAATACGTTTAAGTGAAAAGGAAAATTCGGTTTCCTGATGAACCGCAAACAAATGCTAGTAAATCGAATTTTTTGGAAATTTTAACGTGAAACGCTTTCTTCCACATCATTCATCATCTACCATTAATTAACTTGATAATCTATCTCTGCAACGCGCTGTTTAGCCCAGTAGCTTCCTACAAAAGGAGCAAAGCCTGCAATTATGAAAAACGTTATTACAGAAATTAAGCCAATAGCCACGTATGCTGATATATTGTATGATTAACAAGCAGGTTCAATTGGAAAACTTATTTAGAATATTTTCAAATCTAAAATGCACACGGACGAATTTAAAATAAAGTACACTTTGTACAGTTATATCCATGAGGTCAACTTTTTCATAATCATATCATATCATAATAATTGATAATGCTTTTTAGATATTATTTGCCATATCTATGTAATTCTTATTTTGGCCGCTCATGGAAGTTGGGTTGCAGTTGCAGGTGTAAAATACCTTTTTGTTCTAAATGTCTGTTACACATCCCTGCGGCATTTTAGATTTAAAACTATCAACACAATATTCCATTAATTGACTTTTGGTCTTGTATGTGTATATGCGAATAATTAATATTTTTAGTTACAAGTTACTGTTTTATCAGTGAATTTTATTATTCGAGTTTCATAATATCAGTCACTGCTTACGATTTCGTAAACAATTCAGTCACAACTGCAGTAAGTGGGAAAAATAATAAAACACAGAGATATATATCAGTAGCAGAGTTAATCATGTTAAGCAATTATTAGGACATTAGTGTTAGACATTTTCTCAAATCCAATCAATCACAAAAACATATTTCGATGACTTAACGTAAAACAATAAATCGTTGGGACAATGTGGATGCAGTTTACTCTGCACTCCGTTTGATTATTCATATACATTATTAAATAGCTTACTAAAATATGTAAATGTGTATAAGATAACAGGGAATCGTTTAACACGGCTTGATATCCCAATAAAAGATACTTTTGTATATTCCAGAGTAAAACTACACAACAAGAAATGTGACATAAGCAGCACGATATATAAGTTAAAAGTAAAAAAAGCTTTGTTATCAGTTAATGTTAAAGCATTTACGAAGTGATTTATGCAAACATCAAAATATATTTTAGTACCTGGAAGTTAAGTAGGAAGCTGACGAAAGTCAGCTTTTTTTAAAGTTGCAAAATGCTTTGTTGTTCGCACCACTTCTTTCCATTTACAAACAACTTCACATAAGACAATAAAAATTACATTTATACAAAAACGACTTATATGCATATACATATTGGTGAAGATTATCTATGTATTTAACGAGTTACTAAACTGGATTCAACTTGTCGTAATTACAAGACTTACATATCTAAATCGATCTACATAGAGTAATACTTTTTTCATCGTTTAGATAGTACTAAATCACAAATACTGATGTTTGGAAGTTGACGGTCCAGCAATGGAAACTGAGGACGGAGCTGGGCGAGAACTTGGACCCTCGTTTAGGCCACCTACTCAAAACAATTATAGGCGTACATGATATATCGTGGAAAATTTGATATAATAATCCTAAGTAATTTATGATTTAACATTTTACGTATTTGTACCTCTCTCAACGTGATCGTTTTTCCTCGTCAAACTCACTCCATTGCGCTTAGAGGTAGGGCGTTCCTTGTTTTCAGCCCAGTTGGCAAGTCTTGATCTCACGTTTGCAGCTTTCGCTTGAAAAAGACCTAGGGCACGAATGATTGCTTTTGGAGATGTTGGATGGGCGTTTCCATTGCTTAATGGTATGGACTCAGTACTTGCAATTCTTGCAAATTCATGACCATTCGGCTGATGATTATGATTGTCAAATATTTCGGTTGATGACGAGTCTTTTCTTATGGCTCCCGACGAAGATGATTGCACGTCATTACTATTGTACTTTTGATGATGATTGTCACTCACACCATTCATTTCGTTCCCTGTCCAACCTTGAGTAGCGGGGTGGAAAGGCATTGGGGACACATTGGCATAGTCACCGTGGTCCCTTCTTAAAGTTCCTAATCGTTTACTTCGTGGAGGGGGCACAGGTGTCGTTGGATCCTTTCCACTCTGTGACTGAATACCTATACTACCCCCATCATACCCTGACTTACTTGTACCCATATTACTACGTATACCATTGTTATTGGAACTTCTACAGGTTCTTAAAGACACGTAATCGTTGAGTCTAGCATTGGTATTAGATAAACCACGGTCGCCTTGGGGTTGAAACGAGTTTTCAAAATAATGCCCGTCAACTTTTCTCCTTGACGCGTCACTGGTAGACCCTGGGCCACATCTTGTTACATCATCTCGAGACGTTGACGACGACGATGGCATTCGCAAGTCTTCCACAGCCAATTGATCTGTTATTGACTCAAAGGATGAAGGTTTCCTAAATGTGAAGCAAGATAACCCTTGCTGGTACTGTGGTCTGGACGGTGCTCGCAATGAACGATGGTGTTTCAGGTTGGTTGTTGACGAGCCGGATGTATGAAGACTTCCACTTTTTTCTCCAGAAAATGACTGGGTGAGTGTGTCCTTTGACTTTCGCAATGGGATTTGGGAGCTTGCATGATGAAGGTGATGCTCTGGGTTACTACTTCGCTGTCGAGCATCTTCGCTTTTTCCCGGAGCTCTGAGCTCCTCAAGGAGCACCTTTATTTCAGCCATGCGATCTTGAACTTGAGATTCAAGCTTGTTCTGATGAGCCTGACCTGTATTCGATGATTCTTCACCTGCATTTGCATGTGCAATAGAAAATACGAAGCTTAAATAATTAATACTAATAAGTAAAAGTAGAGATTTAGGGTATTTTGAGTTACTTTATTTCATTACCTGGAAACCTAGAGATGGAGTTATGCCCTTGCTGTGGCTTTCTCCCATTGCCTACCGAACTAGAGTCTTCATTTACAAGTACTGTGCTCGTTGAGCTACCAATTTTAAAAGGATTTGTGGAACTAGTTGGATCCGGCCAAATAGGTTCATAATCTTTATACTGTCGACCCCCTTGCTGTCCTGCTGCTGGTGGTGTAGAGTTCATATACGATGACCCACTATTACTGCTAGTAGGAGCAGACGGTTGTTGATGAACTGGCATTGTCGAGGACTTCACATAGTATGGTACGGAGGAGGTTGTGGTAATATAAATATTTTCTGGGGTGCCATTTTCCACTGGTATTGATGTGGCAGTGGGAGCCTGGTCTTCCTTCCAAACCGCTTGTCTAAAGCTATTTCTTCTTTCTCGCATTCCAACTGCGATTCTCACGGAGCAGATCTTTTGTGGACCAGTAATATTAGTTGACACTGGGGGAACATGGGTTCGGTACGAGTCAAGCCTCTCATCAGATTCAGATGGGGTACTTGAGAGAGACCCCTTTAAAATGGACTTTGAGTGTTGGCCACCCCTTGCCGAAGAGTGGTTGCCAGGGCCATTGTTGAGGGATAGTGGGGAGTAGAGCACATCGATAGACTGTGTTGGAGTTCCGGGGAGGGACGTCCTCGGAGTTCCTGGGTTACTTGAACTTTCTGACGAGTTACCCATGTTATTAGAACTATTATTTTTGAGAAGTGGCACGTTTTCCCCAAAGTGATACTGTGTCAATTGGGAGGAGATTCCAAACTTATCAGAGTTCACTCTAGATAATTGGGGTTTACTCTCTTTGTACGGAAGGTTACTGTCGGACGGGTTGTAGTTTGCATAAGGGTTAGTTTTTGGGAGCCGTTTTCTAGCTTCCAAAAATGACGAGTGGGAAGTTAATGTAAGAGACCGCGGCTGCTCTTTTGGCTTGAGCTCAGGATTTCCAACTGAGGTTACTAAGAGGGGCTTAATTTTGGATGAAAATACTTTTGTAATTGGGAGTGACTGCTTGCGAATTAGTTTTACGCTGCCATCAGGCTCATCACAGCCTTTATTAATGAAGCCATGGTTAGCATCATCCGCAGAAGGTCTGCTGCTTTTGTCAATACATTCTCCACCAGACCCAACCTGTGACAAGTTTTCGTCAGAGAAAATTCGTACTGGAACTTGTGTTTTTGAAGGAGTCCAAACGTGACTTTGGCTTCGGGTGAGTAGTGTGCCCCCAGAAGGGAAGTTGAGTATCTTAGGATTGACAGTTCCATACTTTTTTATCTTTCCATTGGTTGATTTAGAATGGCTGCCACCCCCTTTCTCCACAGCATCTTGCATGCGATCTGCAAAATTATCTATTTTGACCCTTGTCGTTCCATAAATACCTTTTGCGGCTACAATGGAGGCTTTATCAAAGACATGGGGTTTGGATGGCACCTGAGGTTTTTTAGACGATGACGAAGACGATGGGACCTGCCAGGAATCTTTCTTTCCAAAAGAAGACGATGGCTGATAATCCTTTTTTACTTCTATCGAATTTCTTCTACTATCCTGACTTGTTGTAGCTTTAAAAGACTCTGCTTTCAGAGATTTAGAAACTGTCTTTTGTAACTTTGGCATTTCAACCTGCTTCACGCTCACTTTTATCTTATGCTCTTCTAAGGGCGACTGAGAGGAGGCGGACGATTGGGACGCGGAAGGGGATACACTTGACCTTGACAGCTTTGAACTATCCGGAAAGTCTGAACCTATACTAGAGGCAGATATTAGGTTAACGTTATTAACATTGCTGCTGTCTGAGGGACGAGTTATTTTTAACGACTTGCTTCGCTTCACTGATATATTTGGCTTTTGAAGAAGTGCCGGCTTCGACTTTATCTTTTGAACTGGTGACGCTGTCTTCTGATGAAACTCTTCTTTTGGAGAGTTGGGCTTACTTGTTGAACCCCCTGGAACGTTCTTGGTTCTAGATGACGAACCTCGGTTAACACGAGAAGTAAATGATGATGTAAAGTTTGTGTAAAATCTTGAAGAGGAGGAAACATCAGACTTTGCACGGCTCAATGTTGGTATAACTTTTTTCTCTTTGTCTTCCTTCGACTTTTCAAAGAACGCTTTGAGTTTTACGATACTCGGGTTGCGGAGTAAGGACGCCTTTGGGGAAAATTCTTTTTTGCTGGTTCCGGGAGTGAGGTTTTCACGTTTTCCACTGCTTTGTTTACTACTACCCTCCAAACTATTATACTTTTCCTGGTGAGAAATGTCCTTATTTTCACCACCAGAAGCACCGTCACATTGCGGGTCTGAGGAGGGTGATGGGGTACACCCCACTTTACCTACAGAACTAGTGCTACCTTTAAGCTTTTCTTGTTCCAAATGCCTTTGATGATTCTCAGCTTCTTTTTCATGCTTAGTGACAGCAACTGAAGATGAGGAAGCTGCTGCTAGGTCACTTCCACTAGGAATGGGCGGTGGTGGAGGTTTCTCTAAAGGACTCTTTTTACGTGCACTAATCACTATTGTTTCCTCTTGATCTGCTTTTGCAGCCGAGCCAAACAGTACAGTTTCATACAGCGGTTCTTCCAACTCCGCCCGAATTTCTAGAGGAAGACCGTTGATGTCCACGTTGGCGTACGGGTGGGAGTCAATAATTTTGAGCTGCTCCTCAAATAACTCTTTGACTGCTCGGTGTACAAGAATGTATTGGTCCTTTGTTTGCACCATGGCAATTCTTTGTCGCCTCATGTCACGCACCAAGTTAAATAAGCTAAAGTCTGGTGTTAGTTTCTGCAATGGAGGAAACATTGTATCAAACAAAACTATAAATTTTTTTATCTAATAATTAAATCGCTGAGTTGCAACATTAGTTTTATACATACCCCAAGCCGAAGGAGCCCCCAGACATAGTCTATTGCACAAATTGTCCCTGTTCTGCCACAGCCAGCGGAGCAGTGCACCAAGACAGGCAAGGTTTCCGAAGTCTGACAATCTCGAATGAGTCTAACCATGTCCAACAACGGACGGACTTTAAGAGGAACCCCATGGTCGGGCCATGCAGAGTAATGGAATTGGCAAACGCTTCTTTCCTCTAAACATAATAGCATAATAATAGAATACCATGCAATTTCTGCATATTTCTTAGCTAGATTGTATAATAAGTATGTCAAAGACTTTTTTTGTCAATTTACCAGGTTCCCCTTTTGAATTCTGATACCTAATTTTCATTGTCCGTACTAAAAAATCCGGACAAACTTGCCGACATTTTTTCAGCCATACTGTGACTTGCCCAAACTCCCTCTCAACCCCATCTTCTTCAACCCAGTAGTTTTCACATTTATGCTGTAAATCACAATACTATACATTAGAAACTTTACCCTTCATTAAATGTTTACCCCAAAGCATAATGTAAAAGGTATTTCAACCAATTAGAGTACATGCTTATATTTTAAGTTAATTGCTACACGAAAAGTTTTAATAAGTTATAATGTATTTAACAGTATTTAGACAAGATAACAATCAGTTTTCTAACTTACACGGTAGAATATCCTTGTAGCGGTTTTTCTTCCTGTTGACACCCTTCTCTCCCTCTTTACAGACGTAACCTGGATCTGTCTTTAAATTCTCACTAAACTGCTTTAGCTCCTGAATATACAATTGATAAGAAAACATAATATTTCACTTTACCATAATACACTAAAAGTAGTCAAATACATCGAAAACACAATAAGGCTTCTAAAATACAATTACATACCAGAAATTCTTGGTCGTATGAGTCCAACCCTTCTCTGTAGCGTGCCTCGAAGCTGTCTATCAAGTTTAAAATATTTCTCAGGATTGTCCGGAGTGGGACGACTCCCTGACCAGCTGCGTCTCCTTTCATGACCGGTCATGACCTGGAAACTATGTCTCACGGTCGGCTCCGATAGATTACCGTTTTATAGATGCAACAATGAAATTAGAAGGCATCCACGTGTCTGTGAATTTTTCCCCTGATGCTTTTTTGACTTTGCTCAATTTTTCGTGACCTACAGAAGATAAAATACAACGAAAAAATACTTTACAGAATGCCATATGTAATTCTTCAAATATATACATTAAGTCAGCATATCACCATACTATCATTTTGAATAATCAACTAATCACAATAGTTTATGTTTCATACAAAATTTTTACGGCAGTTTGCCTACTTATAGAACGATCCGTAAGAATGGGACGCTTCCAATAAGGTTTACCCTTGTTTGATTATATTTACTTTGTTTCAAACATGACATCGCAATCGCAGATGAGCGAGCTGTCAAAAGTAATAATGCTGTACTCGATAGTGTCATCATGGTTATTTCTTATCACTACTTAGTTAGTTTTATGCAATGATTTGATAACGCAGCAGCTCATACTTTCATCGTGTAATCTATATGGACTCAAAAACATTTATGCCCAACTTATACCGCAGTGTAAATTAATGGTGTCATTCGGTTTATCATGTTTCGTTCGTCTTTAACAGTTTTTTTGGCGACAGTGCACTTATGTTACGATTTTACCTTGATAAACCAATTACGGCGGAAGTACGATGGTTTTTTTGAATGATCATTCTATTGCTTATGTAAATATAAAGTGTTTCGCAATGTCACCATAAATAGCTTTGCAATAAAACTACGAGCAACTTACGGCATGTACTGAATTAGCAAGATGTTTGTTTTTGGAAGAAAATGCAGGTCGGTTTTTGGGGAAGGTTGTTTTTAAAACTGCAGTTTTAAATCAAATTCAAACGTATTCATTGTAAAACGCTTTCGGTTTTTCCCTAACGCCTTGTAAAGAAATCGTTATAATTGATTTCATGCACTGTTTATTACTTTTTAGCCTGTGTCGCTTCTAGCGTAGTTTGTTATTAGTTTATCGGCAATCAGCAAACCCGTATGTATATTTTGTGGCTTATTTAAATGGAAGCCAAGATTATGTAGAACCTCAGTAAATCCTTATATGTAGTTTAAGTTTAAGGTAAATGACCAAACGCGATAGTATCATCAATCATCTTATTTCATGGTTTCCATATCTTCTCAAATCGTAATAAATTCGTTTCAGTTGCTACAATCATTAGCTATCTATCATAAAGATTGTGTTATATATACCGACGGGTGATTATGCCGACACTAATCTCCGACCCTTTTTTGCTAATCCTTTACCTTTTTAGGTTATTATCGCGACCATAAAACGACCTTACTCCCTACCTTTTTTTAAAATCTAATC
>JAHZNG010005212.1:0-10096 GCA_027744375.1 Orchesellides sinensis | reverse complement strand
TGACAGGTGTTCCCAAATAATAAAACATAAGATAAAAATGTTCAAATGCCCTTTCAGCTTGTAAGTGACCACACGCACCTCAGTAACCACAATGTGTCCACTTTTGGAAACCAGTGCACGTTTTTCTTGAGCAAACAACTCAGAATTCGGCACCGCACCAATGGCATACACAACAACTTCACAATTAATCTCCCGCTTCTTCAGCGTCTTCACCATTTTAACTTCCCCTCCTGCATTCCCAGTAATGTTCCGGATTTCATCAAAACAGAAGAATTCCAAGTCTGAATTGTAAGTCTGAATGTGACGCTGAAGCGCTCTTCCCACTGTCTCCCCTAAGACAGTTTGAAACGGACGTTTTTGTCGTGTGACAACGTAACACATTTTGGCGTGGTCTTTCAGCGTTGACACAAGTTCCATTGCAACAAATCCGGAGCCCTCTATAACCACTGTTTTTCCTTTGCTCGCATTGTAAACCTTTTGCGCTTCTTGTAAACTGGAGATAGTGTACACGTTTTTTAGGTCAATTCCTGGAACTAGCCTGTTCGATGGAAGCTTACCCCTTTAAAAATTTAACGCATTCAAAATGTTGGCATTATTTTATGAGCTTCACAATGATTTTTCGATTTTCTGGTAATGCATTCTAAATAATAATAATAATTATGTACCGAGACCCAGTTCCAATAAACAATTTACTATAGGCAATGGGAACGTCTGAGTCCTTCAGATACAGCTTCCGTTTACTCATGTTGATTCGCGTTACTGTTGTCTTTAGCCTCAATTCTATATTCATGTGCTTAATTGAGTTAAAAGAGGGCTGTTCAATGAAATTATCAATTTATGCCAAAATATTCTACTGCAATTATTTTTAAAGATACCTTGTACCATGCTTCATCTTTCAACTTTAATTTATCACCATTCAACTGAAGTGTTTCTGACAACCTTGTTTTGTCGTAAGGTAAAAACGTGTCTTTGGAAATCATTACAATCTTCCCCTCCCAACGACCTTCTCGAAGGGTTTGACAGAAAGCAACTGATGCGGCTCCTGAGCCAATCGCTACTGCTATTCGTTGATGACTGAAAACCTTACCTAACGGTCGAGATACACTATAAATCCCAGTTTCTCCTCGTTTTAACAGGACTTTCAGATGGCCGTGTACATTAACAATTTGAAATGTTGGAATGCAGTCATAAGATGGATAGTCTTCAACCATGCCTTTGTAGGCATAAGCGATAGATAGAAACAAAGATATGGACGAAACTCCATTATTTTTACAGAACGGGCATATATGTTTACTATGATGGGTTATTTACCAGTTTCAATGTCAAATTCTGAGCCATGTAAGGCACATTTAACTGTTCCATCAACAATTGTTCCATTAATTAAAGGAGCACCTTTATGAGGGCATTTGGATCCGAATGCATAGAAGAGACCTTCGTGAAGGTAAACAAGAACTGAGTAATCTGCCGTAATATTAACTTCTTTTACTCTAAAAGTACGATTGGAAGCATTTCATACTCGTGAGAACCTTTGAAAGTAGTTTATAAGATATAGTATGTTAATGCATATAAATCTATCGTACTGATCCTCCTCCCACTCATCTTCTTGGCCTACATCAAACTGAAGCATGTCGGGATCTAATTTGGAATCGTATAACCATTAATATTGCGGAGACTATAGGTAACATTGCGACAAAATTTTGTGAGAAAGCTGACAAGTCTTACCAACTTTTATTTCTCGATTTCGCCTACAGCTAAATTTTGAACCCATGGCATAAATTTATATTTTTATTTGAGCGTGTTTAGTGTTTTTGTGTTTACGGGTCAATTAATCACGTCAAGATAATCCTTACACTTCAAAGCTTTTTATGATGCTGGTGCTGAAAATTCATGCCAGAATGCAAATTATTATGCTAGTTCTTTAGCGTTTTTCAGGCCAAATCCAGATTTTCGATTGGCCAGACCCTTGGTAAGTATCCTAGACTCCCACCGTCTCATTTTGTTAGGATCTCAACTATTTCCAGTACCAAGAATGATCCGACCAGTTTTTTTCCTCGTGTTAGAAATGCACGAACAAGCGTGTTTACTCGCTTACAATAATCTTAATACTAACCGCAATATATACATCGCAATGCATGTAGTTCTTTTACAGTAAAAGTGCGTTAAAATGCAAATTTTCACACATGAGAAAAAATCGGTGAGAAAATTATTGGGTAAAGCATGTTGAACATGTAATTTTATCTACCTAATCCCCCTCCCACTCATCTTCTTGACCTACATCAAACTGAGCATGTCAGGAATCAGGAATCTAATTGGAAAACGCGAAACACTTGAATGTTAAGGAGACCAACGTAACTGTGTGAGAGAAAAGTAACAAGTTTGGCAATTCCGTCCACAGCTTTTGAACCCATACGGATTTCTTATATTTCTAGTATTTTTCAACGAGAGTGTTAAGAACAAATTAATAATTTTGGCACATTACTAAGCTAAGATTTCATAACGAACATTTATTCTAATTTTTGTACTTGTGAGTGTGAGAATCAACAGTGGGTGGTGTCAGAAAATTTGTATATCCACTAAAGCAAGTTTTTAACTATAATTAGTATCGTATACTTCCACTCTCTCATTTGTATGGGGTTTGAGCTCTTTATCATTCCTGAGATTCAATCAATTTAGGAAAGCGATTTGTTCAATGGTAAAACAAGTTTTTGCATTCATTTTAGAAACGTATATTTCGCAATGAGAAAATTCATACATACGCAGAAACGTGAGTACGTTTTTACTCGGTAAAATATGATAATCGTATACATACATTATATGTATATACATATGTCTATGTGTTTATTTTTTGCTAATTGCAATACATAGTAATAGTTGCGAAACTATTACGAAAATCAGTACTTTCCCTTAAAACCTTAACGTACGAATATAATATTGATGTCAAACTAAATTTTAAATCTATTTAGTTCTTTTTAAATTGATCACACACCTCTCTGTCTGTCTATAAAAGCTTTAAATTGTCAAATTTCTTCAATTGAAATGATGTTATCAATTTACCACAAAATGAAAGGTTGAAGTTTGGAGCAGATAACCCTCGTAAAGCGTTGCTTAAACTAGCATTTAAAAAAAATCTAATTTACTACTAGCTTTTAAACTTTTTCCCTTTTGTAAATTCAAAATTGGTCGCTGGTGGGATAACTAATTCTATCAGAAGAAAACCAATACCTATTGTTGTGCCAAGAATATATATTGCAAATTAAATAAAACCAACATGATATACATAAATTTCACACCCCCGCCTGCTCTTCATTTTGCAATGTAGTTTTTTTCAGGATTTTTTAAAACTGGATTGTTGTGTAAGAATGTTGGTTGTAGCTAAATGCATTATCATTTCAGTAAATTACCTAATTTCATTTTTTATAAAACTCCAGTCCCAGAGATATGGAAACTTTGGATTGCGACATGAATCCCATAATAATATACATAAGTGCAAAATACTTTATTTCTACTAACATTGATATAAAGCGTCTTTAGGAGCCTTTCTCGCCAAGAACTACAATTTAGCTGCTGTGCATTCGATGTACACACCTACATGCTAATGTAAATTTTAGTCTGCTTGTTTGATAGCCTGCGTCATTCTCCTATGCACGTAGTCTGGATTTCTTGTTCAAGTTGTAATGACAGTAAAACTGGTTTTGATAAGATATTCTATTATTTTTACGTTGTTGATTAACTCTCTTCCTTGTGTCTGGATTTATCATAATTCTTATCAATATGGCTGGATTTGAAGCAAATATTTACTTCAAACACTTTCTAAAAAATCATTTTTAGGGTTGGAATCAGGCTAAATTGCTTATTTTGGGCTGCTAAAGTTATGAATGAGAATGTGTTTATGAATGAAGAGACAGGATATTGCTGTGTTATATAAAATTAAACCTCAAACAATGTTTTTCGGAGCGTAATTTATTTATGAATTACAATCGACATGGACATGACTATGACTGTAAAAAATGCAAATTGTTCTGGAAGCATTATTCTTGTCGGTACATAAAAATGTAAGTTCAAGTTGAAACAGTCTCTGGTTGTGATGTTTGCATTGTGTAGTGGACGGATAGAGTTTATCATTGCTCTATGTAGGCTGGCTGTACCTAGGCTTAATTGCACAATTTTTTTGTAGTTTGTTATTATACCACCTGATGTATTATATTACTTTGATTACCTTCCTGGGTAAATTACATTATATTATAAATTATATACATAAAAAGTATTCATAATTTTGATCACAACTGTACCCAACGACCAGACATATCCTGTGAACAGCCAGAATGTTCCTTTCTTTCACCCTAGCCTAGCCTAGTTAGTTTCCTACATGCATAGGCCTACTATTATGCATTTTGTAAAAGAAAATATCTACATACATATTTGGTCTTAGGCAACTAAAAGCATTAAGAGCTGCTGTATTTTATTTACTGATAGGTTCACACACACTACCACATGAAATAGGTATGCAATGATTGTTTTGGAATTCACAAATGTTTTATTTAATCCTTAAGTAAATTGTGTCAGAGGTATGAGATCTAAAATTGTAGAACATCAAATAAAAAAGCACAAGGAACATACAAATTGCAGTTGCCAAAATAAATCCTGAGGTTTTTCCTCACGAGTCCTATTGTGTCTTTCGCTTTTGAATGAGCCAACAATTGTTTCGCTTTGTCATTCACAAGGTCCCCTTTTATCAACAATGAAACTGCGTTTTTACCGTGATTTCTTATGCCTTCAAGGAGAATTTTAATGGCTTCGTACTCAATGCCATGTTTTCTTGACAGTTGATCAAGCCAAATATAAATACCGCGTGCATCATCCAAAAATAATTCTTGAGGTTTGGATTTGAACGCATGGTTAAATTTTAATGTTTAGTTGGTAGTGTTTTGTATATTAAAAGACATACATAAATACACAGGTAATTACATTGCACATTTGTTCCTCGTGCATGCTACAGTCTAAACTTCCTGTTCTATGTTAATTTAACATGAGAACCGTTTCGCTATCAAATGAAAATAAACTTCCCAATAAAACACGAACGAACTTTAACAACTATCCATACAAAGAAATTATCTTACTAATTACTCTCATCCATTTTTCATCCTCAGGATGGTATGTTTTTTCAACAAAGCAAACAGGGCAGGATGGAATGGAGTTATGAATTTCTCCTCTCTCCATACGACCCATGCTTAATCATGCCTTGCATTTAGTTTATATACTCTAATCCACATCTACCCGACTTATATCATTCTTTTGAATCAGCACGCAACCAGACGCACATCAATGTTACAAATCTAATAAAAATAAATAAACCGTACAAACTTCATGTAATTTTCTCACGCAGCTTTTCACCAAGCATACAATTTCGTGAAGCTTTAAAACATCAGATATGTAATAATGTATGTAATATATATGTTTTTAGCTATTATCCATAATGAGTCACAATGTAGTTGCTTCCTTTATAAATTGAACATAGGTATAGGTATATACTTGTCACAAGATAAAAGTATGAAATACTATATTGATAATTTAAATAAACATTGCTCAACATCCGCTGGAATTTGATAAGGGACTACAGAAAACCAGTTTTTAGTTTACTGCAGACACGACAATTCTCACGTATGTACATGTATAGACCACTTTTTCAACTAATATCGCTCATGTAGATTTTTTATTCCGACAGTTCGGCAATGTATGTGGGAAATATTAATGTGTCCGACTGATGGACCAATGCAAATACAATATCATTGTTGCAATGACGTCCTTTGCTTCGCTCGCAGTCGCAGTAAGCGTTTTAAGAGCATAGACAAGGCGAAATAATGAACATTGTAAGCCTAGTGTAGGTATTAGTATTAACTACATTAAAATAAGTTGAAGCAGCGTCTATGGTGTATTTCTTTAATCAGCGTCTTACGCAAATTGGCAAAAAATCTGGAATGAGATGCTTAACATGAAAAAAGATATGTAGTCGACCATAAAACAAGCGCTGTTTCAATAAACGTTCCTTATTCTTCCAGCCGAAGCTTGGTAGAAGATTTCATTAAATACAGATCCTGTGAACATTATTGGGATTGTTAATGATACCAATCTTTCTGTTACATAAAACTTTGGTACCTGAAATAGTTTGCTATAATGTGTCTGAAAACAGCAGAAACCGAGTTGGCGAAGGAAGATAAGAAAGAGAAGGAGCGAAAGGTTCACCCGGATTTCTCTAGAATAGACAAGCCCTTTGGATTGGAACAGCATACTTTCAACCTTATCTGGCTTGGAACAGCTCATGCTTTTACCTTTTACTATATTTACCTCCTATTTCGCGGAGAGGTTCCAAGGAGTACTTTGCTTTTTGGTAGGTCAAAAACATTTAAATCTCTTGAATAATAATTGTGTAGATGCATTACAGTGAGTAATTATCAATAATTTACTAATTATTCATGCTAAACTATTTTACTTTCATAAATAGAATTTGCATACGGTTACTTTGGTGGGCTTGGGATAACAGTAGGATGTCATCGGTATTGGACACACAAGACATTCAAAGCCAATCTTCCCCTTCAAATTCTGATGATGATAATGGAGACAGTTGGAAATCAGGTAAGTTATTCGAAAATATACTCTATTTAAATATTACCAACGGCAGAAAAAAATTGTTTACAATTTTATTGTATAAATGAAATTTCTGATTGTCAATTATAGTACCCTATCCGGAAATGGTCTCTTGACCACCGTATCCGATTCCAAAGCAGGTGAATGGTTATATCATGTATTAGCATACTAATTTTAGAACCCCTAGCAGAGATAATATTCATAAAACTATAAAAATGCCCTTATATTTAGGTGGTACTGGACACTTACAGCCATTTTCCACTTTTTAATTCCTATCGTACTCATCCGATATTTCTACGGCTTGCCCTGGATTATTTGCATAGCAGCAAACTATCGGAGATATGTTATTTCTCTCCATATTACATGGAGCGTTAACAGCGTTGCACACAAATGGGGAGATAAACCTTATGATAAGTATGCCCATACTACCTCCTTTAAGTTGCACGAAACAATTACTTTATCCGCTAACGTGACTAATTGTAAGCTGACATTTGCATATTTTGTCAATACATTTTAGGAACATCACACCAGTCGAGAACCGTTTTGTTTCATTTTTCGCAAGTGAGTGCAATGCCAAACAAAACATAAGGACTGGAATTTTAATTAAATCAAAAAATTTACTCAATTAAATTGGTTTACAGTTGGCGAGGGATGGCACAACTATCACCATACTTTTCCCTGGGATTACCAAGCATCTGAATTCGGATCCAAATTTAATGTTTCCACTGTTTTCATCGATTTCTTTGCATGGCTTGGATGGGCTCACGATATGAAGACAGTGTCACACACGTTGTTGAAAGACAGACTGCGTCGAACCGGAGATGGATCTCACAATCAGTACAAAGCTGATACATTAACAAACAATGTCGTAAAGAATGATTTTGATTATAGTGCTGCAGCCGATGTTACAGAATTAATGAAGGAATCTGTCGATGAGCCTATTTGGGGATGGGATGATGAGATGATCCCTGATGATTTTCGCAAAATCACAAAAATACTAAGACCAGAGGGAAAACAATAGTCAACAAGTATTCCACTGCCAGTCGGGAAACATACCATAAATTTGAAGGTCCGGGTGTCACCTAAACATATGGCTTTGCGAACATATATTTAGGGCTCCATAGAAAAGCGTGTACTCTTTGCCCCAAAAGCCATGAATATATGGCTTTCCGACCATATATATATAGTTCTAAAAATCATTATTTAAAAAAATTGACTGTACTTTTTTCCAGTCGGTGAATTCAATATCGCAGCTGGTGAAAAATTCACAATTTTAAAGTTGTTCAATAATCAGATTTTGAATTGTTCTGCTGCCCTAACACATTTTGTGCTCGAATTAAAAACATAATAAGTGACCACGGCCATATATATATGGTCGGAAAGACATATGTTTAATAAGAGCCACGCGGGCCTTATATTTATGGCCGGAAAGCCATAAATTTATGGTATGGTTCCCGACTGACTGCTGGTTAACTATTTTTATTGTCAGTATTAAAATATGAAATACTTTTATCATGTATACCTATACATATTATTATTCATATTTATCTTGTCATTTCTTGTTTTATGCGATTGTACCCTAAGATATCGAAGCAAAGGCGTAGTGCTAACCAAGCAAAGATCCGATAAGCTAAGCAATATTTATGAATCATGAATTCATGTATTCAATTACATTTTTCGTTTAACTTGTACCTGAATTAAAGAATATTTAATTTAATTAATTAATTAAATAAAATTAATATATAAATAGACTTTTACAATCAAAAATGTATACTGTAAAGTTTAAGTCCAGCATATCCATTATCATCATAATTCTGTCATGCGCTCCACTGGCAAAATGGTTTTAAACAAGGAAAGAAACAGTCGTTCGTGCTTACAGACTTGGTAAAATCGACGAATATCATAAATTGGCATTAGATGAATGAATAGATAAAAAACAATCAGTTGAATAATCTCATTAGAGATGTTCCAAATATTTTAAGTTACTTTTACAGTAGTCGAATAAAAGTGTGAACCGTCCTGCTCGCGAAACTTCGTTTATGGTCAGTCAAGTGGTCACGTTTGCATTTGTAGTTTGATTGATTCGTGCAAGATAAATAATGCTTTATTACCTGTTAAACAAACAATAATTGTCCAATGCCCAAAATCATGCGTTCTCCTTGAAAAATCTCCTTGTTGAACAATCAATCAATTGCGTTACTATTTTAAAATGTATCTAATGCGACTCTAACTTTAAAGTATGTAAAATTAGTTAAATGAAGGCTTGAGTAAGTTTTATTTACTTCATACCTAACTAATATGAATACATATGAATGTTCATATATAAATTTCTCAAAAGGAGACGATGAAGGGTGAAGTTCACGGTTGACACGTTGATTCTGATAAGCAAATACACATGACAGACCAAGATACAGAGCAAACATTGTTTTATCACCGAAACTAATTTATATCTTGCCTGGTCCGGGCATTTGACCGTCAAACGTTATAAACTATTTATCTTATCAGCTAAACCGAAGCTGTACAAAGCATTTCTCAAATAAAATTGTTGACCAACAGATGCTGTGCTTGTAGGAGTAGGTTCGGCTCAATACACTCGGTCAGCAGTTTTCGTGTTAGTGTTGGAACATGGAACATGCTTTAAGTTCAATATTGCTTTTGTTTGCAAACGAAATTCACTGAAAACTATAAAATCTAATGAAATCATATAATCATATTGCGTTTCTCTCGCATTACTAACTCCACTTGCCATATTCGTCGTTACTTTCATGCTGTAATAAGGTTTAGTTCGTTAGTTGAAAAGAAACATCTGCTTTTATTTTCATACATACCTTAGCCCTAAAATCAAAATGCATTGATGCTTTGTGATAAACCAATCTGATTTCAATGAGAACATTCAAGAAACCAATACCAAAAGTTATCTAAGGTCAAATTCCGATCGCACGCAGTACAAAATATCATATATATATTGACTATGCGTCAACACTCAACAGACCAGTTTGATGTAAGTATTTCATGTTTTTTAAAAAAAACTGTTGTTTACACATATCATAAAATAAAAGTGATAATGTGATTAAATGATGGACTTCCAACCAATAAATACTCCAGTAGCGGTTAGTATAGAGATGAGTGAAGTTGACGCTGCCTAAATGCGATTAAATATTGCCTAAATCAAGCAGAACTTCTTTGTAAAGATGGAAAAAGTTCAGGATGAAATTAAGCCTGTGGGTGACGACGAGCTTCCACCCGAATTTAAAAAATTTGACAAGCCACTTGGTTTAGAACAACATGTTTTTAACAGGATATTTGTTGGATTAATTACCCATACTTCAATGTTTTATGCTTTTTTATACCTGTGGCCATTCGGGATTATTCCAATATCTACGCTATTATTTGGTACAACCAGCCTACAAATTTTAATCAATTTTCTTTAACACCTCAAAATAACTTTTGGTAT
>JAHZNG010005211.1:0-12446 GCA_027744375.1 Orchesellides sinensis | reverse complement strand
AAAGGGCAATGGCGGAAAGTGGTTATGGCGAAAAAGGAGTCGATGGCGAAAAATGGCTATGGCGGAAATGGCCGGTAACGCTTAGGTTACTTTAAAGTATCCAAGTGAACTTTTACTTGTGCATGGTCCCAAGGATAAATACACTAAACTTTCTTTTCTCCTCTGCTTTCAATACACGCATTGTTGGGGACACTATGGATATAAGCAGATGATCATGATGATATGAAACCGATACTTGTGAAAGCTGTTGAAACCAAATATTACTTTGACAAAGAAGAGCAAGAGAAGACAAACACTTTGCGTGAAATAATAAATTTGGTAAAAAAAAGTTATCGTAGAGGTGTATTTCACGTCGTCGTTTGAGTGAGATTTGACAAGAAAAATATGACTCTTTATTGGTCAAAGTATACCTATGTGATTTTTCATGCAAGGACAAGTTATGCATAAGTTTCCTTTTCCATTTAGACAACCTTTACAAAAAAATCTATTGTTCGACTTGTTATTCTGAAGAGTTTAGATATAGACATATAAATACGCATGTAAGTACATGGTTAAATACATGCTCATTGGTACTTTTCCAGTTTACTTTTACTTAAGAACTACTTTAAGCTCGGTAGCTTGTCTCACAGTTAGATCCTTTTGCTAAAGTTTCTTTTGTTATCCTAGATCACAAGGATACCTTTTATGACAGATACGTATAGCATGGGAGAAAGTAGTTGAAAGAGGAGCAGGTTTACTACACCATAACAATCTTTTTAGCCAGTTAGAATCCAAACCAAATTATTCTCCCTTTTACGAAAGTCTGACACGAAAACTTGCTCTCTCTCTCACTCACACCCATTTTACAAAGTATTCTTTCCATGTGCAAATCCAGAGTAGTCTAAAGAATGCAAAGCAGTCTAAAATATAACTAAAACTCTGAGATTTTCCCCATCTCCGTTACTCTGCTTTCATCAGAACGATACAATAGTTTTTTTCCCTCTTATTCTTCCTGGAACCACTTTTTCCTTCTTTTTCCGTACCTAGTAAAACAGTTCTTTGAGAATCCATGTTTTTTTGCTTATGTGTGTACCTATCCTTGGGTTTCTCAGAATGATAATGTTATGGAGCTTTGGTTGGTTGGCTTGATTGGGAAATGTGGTGGATGAAGTTGACGTAATTTATTGCTACTGAGAAACTAGGCCTATTGTTGAACTCTAAGTCGTCAAACAACTACTAATGTCGAGTAGTGCGTATATACATCAATACTATACAATTCATTCCATAAAGTTCATAAATAAATTGGTATAGCTGGTTGTTGGGTAACTTGGAAGAGAATATGAATAGAATGTGGGGTAGTAGGGAATGTCTTCTTTATACGCAGTTTGTGAATATTATGGGCGAACCTATTTGTTTGAGCTTGTGCTACTTCACCAAAGTTTATAAAGCATTAGCAGGGTTTTTTTTGTGTCGATAAGGAAATCTCTGCTTCTCCTTGTACTTTCGCGTAGAGCAAATATGCATATGATCATTTGGTACAAAATAAACTATATAAAAATAGTAAAGACATTTATGCACACCATTCTGCCACCATATTATTTATACATATAATTCATTTTGCTTTCTCTAATTTTCTCCAGATTTGCATGCAGTGAAACTGTTTCAAAAGTTAACTACTCCAACTTTTTCTGTCGTATTCCATTATTTTGTAATGAAAGAATAAGAATTCTATAGAGAAGTCGGAGGGAAAGTGAAAGTTAGCGAAATTGTGCATTATCTATAATACACATGTACACTTATATATATAGTATGGAGTATCATTTAAAGATAGTCTACATTTGAATACTAGTTATTCCATAATTCCATTGCGACTGCTGCTGCAGTGTAATGTATATGCAAAATAGGAAGAGTGCCATTAGGTATATAGTAACGGTATTGAAAGCGAACTTTTGACTCAATATTCAACTAAATAACTGTTCCTATCGGAAATACTAAAGTATCGGTCCTTATTTAGAGGAAACTGTGTATTTGTCCATATTACAAGCGGCATATTACTGGTCATCCTGTTAAACTTGAAATAGCATGTTCATTTATTATGCTGTGAGTATTGTGGCGATACTTATCTTAAAAAGATGTTCAAAAACTCTGGTTTCATTAGACAGATGGACAGACAGCTAGACGCCTAAACTTTCATCCAGCCAACAAAACCCACTTCATAAAGCATGCAGCGGGAAACGGCAGCTGGCCAAGATGCAACTGAAAGGGTGGACGATTACTAAGTAGTAGCGGTGTGGTATTACTAAAAAACTTGAAACTCTATATAACCTATATAAAGACTCTGTCTGAAAAAGTCTGGCTAAGGTTTTGCAGAATCACTACTGGTTGGGTGCCCTGGTAAGAGTTCACTTCGAAAAGAAAAAGAGTTAAAAAAGAAAGAAAGATCGATTGGTAACATGAAAAAAGAAAAAAGAGGAAATGGCCTACTGCTACTACAACAACTATTACTTCTACTTAATACTATTGCTTCTCCACTTCTTTCTCTCCCTCTCACTTTCACTTACTTTTTCCTATTGTAACAATAGGTATATATGAAATAGCCCGGGTGTGTAGTAAACTAGTCTGTGTTCCTTGTAGAAATGGGTGTTGGCAAAATTGTCTACTGTCTGACGGACGACCAAACTGACAGTGGTGTGTACAACACTGTGTGTGTGTGAGCATTACTTACATTGCATGCGATAAAGTAGTGGTAGTAGTAAGCAGGGAAAGAAAAACTGACTTGAATGTATGTATATACAAATACTCCAGTTAAAATTTCTTTTTAGTATATAACCTTTGGTGAAAGTATGTACTTGTATATGCACTGGGCATGAATGAGTGAGTACATGTTTAAGCAGAAGAGGTAATGGGCTACAGTATTCTCAACAGTCATTTCTCTTTAGATTCATACAGCTTGGGAAGAGAATGAATGCAGTTGCTTGGCTTCTATCATTTTAGCAAAAAAAATGTATCAAAAGCACTCTAAGTCAGAAATTGGATTTTGGATTGTTCAAGAGCCGAAGACGCACAAAAGCCACATATCCAAATAGACAGTACGCATACAAATAGAGAGCTTGTATAAAAGTTAATTCTCATATGTATGGTTTATATAGAGGAGTGGTTGGTGTGTATACGTTTTATTATTTTGTGTTTTGGCATATATATAAGCTAAAATGGTATAGAAGACAGCGGTGGTGGTAGGAAAGTTGGTTAGGTCAACTAAGAGAATAAGACGACTTGAAAACACATTCTTTCAACTTTCTATTGAACTAAGCTTTATGTATTGAGATTTTCTTGTGCTTTCACTTGACTACTTTCTCCTTGTGTTGAAAACACAATTTCATGGAAAATCATGATATCATGAATTATTAAGTGGAGCATGGATCCGCACTGCTGTACACACCGCTCGCTCCAGTTTTCAGTTTCAGTTGTCATTTTTGACTGAAAATGGGTTTGTGTATGGTTTCACATCAACACGCGGGTTGTACATGGGCAATGGAACCAGTCAAGGGTGGAATGAACACGTGTGTTTGGAACCAAACTGGATTTTTTTCAACATGTATAGTTATGATGTGCTCACTTTATGTCACAAATAATTTTCCTCGCCGCCATGTGCGTTATTGGTTGAGACAAGGTTGAAAGCATTAGGGCTGAGGATAGTAATCAAAACGAACAGAATGGGATGCCATGCAAAAAAACACGCCAACGACGGTGAAAATTAGTGCGAGCTTTTTTTGTCGTATGTAAAATTTTTTGGTTATAACTATTTCGTGCGCATCATTTCAAGGTATTACTTTCGAAGGTTATTGGGTGATGGAAAGTGGGTGGAAGCCATTAATTACAGTTTTAATATAATATGGTAAAAATTTGGAAGTCATTCTTCTTTCTCAATGTAACGGGACACAATACAAGAGTGGAAGCAAGCAACTATAAAAATAATTAGCTGTCATCTCATTATTAAAAAGTTACAATGCTCTGTTCCGTCCAATGTTCGAGTAATATCCAGATAAATGGAGAAATAGTAAAATATTTGGAAATACCTTTAAATAGAAATTGCTCATGAAATATACACGTGTACGTAATGTAGGTATTTAATATGTACGTAGAGAAGTTTGCATTATGGAGCCCAACACTGAAAAGGTATTTATGGTAACCTTACAAAGTTGTATTCCGTGACATATTATCTAGGTTAAAACTTGTAAAATCCTGATGTGTAAATAGTCTAAAATCTGGAAATCTAAATATATATATATATATATATATATATGTACTTACTCTTTTATGATAATATCATCATGACACCTGTAAATTTAATGTAGGTATTTTTGAAGTTTGTACTATTGAGCCAAAAGCCCAACACTGAAAAGGTGTTGATGTTCTTTCCTATTTCATGTTATACCTTTTGAAATCACTTAAATATTTATAAACTGAAATAGTGAATATAAGTTTTCGCGATACTGTCTGTTTGACAACAGGGGACTTGCTCTGAGTATTTTTAACAGCTCGATCTCATATGTAATTCACAGCTATACGAACTTTTATGAACAAACTGCGTAATAACGATACGACAAATGTTGAAATTTTGATGGGGCAAGTCCTCTAATATACAACTTTCTTTTCTTTGTGCATAATTACTATAAAAAAATAGGTGATACGTTGATTATATATAAATGAAGAGACAATATCAGTTGCTTAGAAAATGCGTTAGTACATGAAAAACATATATGTGACGTATAATCTGAGATGATGTTCATGAAACTGATTTGCAGTTGAAAAACAATTGAGGCCATGTGAAACCAACACGAAGTAGTTTTCCTTTTTTTTATTAAATCCGTTTTAGAGAAACATATATGTATATTCACGAGTAAATATAGTGTAATTAATGTAACACTTACGCTTTACGTTACGTGTAGAAGTTATATATATGTATATAATATATATAGACAGTTATGTATAATATTCACACTACATTGGTTAACAGTACCTACCAAACGACTATTATTATTTCTTTCTCTCGAGTAGTGCCTCTAATATGAATATCTGATTTGGGTTTCCTTTTTTGCTTGCGTTCCTTTTTTTAAATTTCACCGAGGTTCACCGAGTCACGAATATACGAACTTGTGTGAAATTTTGTAGGTATACAAAGGAATCAAATATGAATAGTAGTACGAAGTAAAAACTAGCCACTAAAATCATCTCTATCCTAACTACTTATTTTAAAAATCGATCAGTTACATAACTATACACATGTATGTACATATATAATAATAAAAGTTAAATCTATGATTTTGACGGACTTTCTGATTTCCATTTTTCCCCTATAAAGTAACCACATCCTCGGGTTACTTTCACCATTCTCTCTTTCCATCCATTTAGTGAATATCTGTTAAAATACGCGACACGTTACATATACTGTTATTCGAGTAATGTATCTTTTACATTTTTCACATCACGGACGAGATTTTCCTAGTTAAAGCTTTCCAGTCGACGAGTCAATGCAAAAAGTTTAATTTTGCGGGTTACAAATATATCATTCACTTTAAGTTCGTCTCTCGAAGAAAAAAGAAAGTTGCAAGTTTTCAGATGAATTTTCTCTTCGGGAAAAGAAAGTATTGGGCACACTTTTTTTGTGCCACAAAGAACGAACACGAACAACTGTCCACATTTTTATATCCATGCTAGAACGTTGGTTACACACATAACAAAACACTATAGCGCGAACACTCGTTTGTAGAATTAGCAATGTATAGCATATATACAAACTTACTATATACAAAGTCCATTCAACACTTGTGTACAATGAGGTTTTCCTTGTTTTCCTTTGGATACTTATTAAACAAATTTCAGTTTTATATTAAATATAATAATATATTACATATACCTATTATGTACATAAAAGTCCTATACTTGATTAATTTGGAGGTACATGCGTAATGTATACATACACACATTGAATGAAAGTTTTTTCCCGAAAAAGGAGAAATCAACGACGTTGTCCTTGTATAATACACAACTTGCTGACTTTCTTCCGATGTGATGTCTCTCTTTCTCTACTAGATTAGTGTATATTTTTTGTAGTATGTATAATAGTGTATAAACGTTTTGGTATCATCTTGGTAATAGCTTTGTTTTTTGTGTGTACTTGAAACTTAATCTTTTTCCTCATGGCTACACATCCGTCCCACAGTAGCCCTCTTGATACCCTTCATCCGGGGAATCGCGAGAACTTGGAGCTGTGATTCTAGCACCCACTTTATTTTTATTCCACACGCCAGACATGACGGCCGTCGCACTTCCATTCAGTCCCGGCGTTACATTCACATTGTAGTAACTTGAGTCACTGTACACACTATTCTCATGTATAATGGGCAAACCGTAATCTGGAGGGTATTCCGTGGAGTAGCCCATGTTACGGTAACTTTGTTGTTCCCAATTCAGTTCACTATTGCTGCTTTGATCCTCCACCGCGGTTTCCTACATTATGGACAAACAAAAATAATCAAAAGTTAGTTTTATAATTACATTTTTGGTTTCACTAGGCATTCATGACGTATGTATGCGTAACCATGGGAGATTTACCAAGAATATAACCTTGGATAAACTTGGTATCATTTAAAACTAGGTCAAACCCCCCATTACAACTTATTCAATATTATTATCAATAAAACACCACTGCCATCAAGGCGCTCATTATTATAATTCTAGGTAGTAGAAAAACGGACAACTGAGATCCTTATGTCCCGCATTGGTCAATGTGCGGCACACGTTTCACTCTAAAAGGGCTCATCCACCTTTTCCTCTTTCAATGTTCCATATTATATTATTTTACCGAAGATGATAATACTTACTCCGTAGGACACACACAGAGAGAGAGCAGGAAGGCTTGCAGATTTCCCAAATAAATCTTAATTTGTACTCTATTGAGAAGACCATAAAAAGTTTCATTCCCCATTTTCCCTCTGTTCATGTAAAAACGATAAAAGATGCCAGTAGAAAAAAAGGGGCAAAAAAACCTGAAAAAATACTGAGCAATTCTTTTACAACCAACGGGGCATATAAAACTCGATAATCTTCCTATAAATTTACTTTATTTATCCTCATCCATCACCATCATCTTTGACCGCTTCCTTGGGAGTGTACCGTATACCAAACCATTTACATCGCTTTCTCCCTCTTTTCTCTCAGTCTTTCGGACGTTGAACGCTGCTAGAATAAATATCATAAACTGGCGAAGAATCTCTCTCTCTCTCTTTCGTCCCATGGAAAATATATTTGATGCAGATCTCATGATACAGAAAAAACAGAATCTACCGCTTTGCCTTGTACAACCACATTTTTTCCCATAACTACTCCTTTCAGAGGATCACTGTTGCTGCTCCTCTTCTGCCCTTTGGTATAATATTTATATGGTTAAATACGATTGTTTTATTATGCGTACGCCACTATCTCTTTTCAACATGTTCTGCTCCACCTAAGCCTAGATGGCTGAAGGAAGGAAGACACATTCCCAAGTCATCCTTTTCTCCATGGACAGTTTAATATGTACAACATATCTACAACCTACAAAGAATGATGTTTTTTGAAGCAGTATAGATATTTCGTACTTTCTCCCAAAGTCACAGACAGCCTAGCAGCTACGTCCAGTTCTTTGTTTTTTTTGGTCTGTCTATGAAAGGTCTTGCTCACGGGGCTACACTCACATTGGAGAAAAAAACCTGTGACATGAAAGCAGGATGACAGGCACAAGAGTATAACATGAACAGCCATATATGTCTAGAGGCATTGCATGTCCACAACTGTAAAGTGGACCATTTGTGACGAAAGTATGTGGGTACACAAACGAACATCATGGAAATATGCACCAAGACTTTACTTGGGCTGCTTAAACAGTCAGTAGTAAATGCCGTGACGATACTTACACGAAAAAAAGAGGAAACATGCAAGGAATCTATGTACAACTATAATTTTTTCTGTAGATAAGTAAACTACACATTTACATACCAATCTACACAAAAAAACCAGTTCAGATGAAGAATGAGAATGGAATGTAATTCATGTTAACATCATATGAAAATAACTACATCTAATATATACCTATGTATTTATATACCACAACGAAGTTTCTAGTTTCCTTCTTTTACTTTCACATCACAAAAATAAAACGTGTGTAGGTAGAAGGAACAAGTTTAGTCAAAAGATTAAACCACTTACATGAATGAAAATTAGCTGATAGCATAGTTATACAAAGTAGCCACTTTTTATTTTCTCGTTATTTAAAGCAATACCGTAAAAATCGCTCGGCCATAATATTAAATATTATTACAAGGTTTTTATATCCCTATTTCACTTTCTTTTTTAAACTTAAGTTCATCGCTTATTTATGCATGACTTGTGTCTAGATGCTTTAAGCATTCTCCACTAAACATCACCTTGCTCAAACCAAACGAGAATGAGATAAACTTCCCAGTAAAAAAAATTTTGTTTTTTTAGGTTATACACTGACTCTTGTTTGGCACAGGTTTAGCTTTTTTTGTGTGTGCGTGCTTTTTATGGTTCATGCATCCATTCCTGTGCGCCTTTTATTACAAAAAATGTGCGTGAGCCTTTTTTTCCTTAGCTGTCTTTTTTTGGCCGGGAGTGAGTGAAAGGTGTTTCATAGAATAATGCATATATATATATATATATATATCCAAAGTACCTAATCTATACTATTTCTTTTTTTTTTCTGCTGTGTGTGCAAACTGTTACTTTGACTTTCTCTCTTGCTTACGTAAATCTTACAAGATGTATTTTATATGCTTTCTCCGTTTCTTTTTTGATATTACATACATATATGCATAGCCTGTCATGCATCCATGTTTTTTATACTGTGATACGAATAAAAACCAGTTTCTTTGCCACGCTCTAAATATATACAAAGTATTTGCGTCTTGTGTACCACTACTGCACTCTCTTTATTACTATGGATATTTTGCCTTCTTGTTTTTATTAGTGAATGTATACAGTGGCATACTGTATATTTTCTGTTACAATTTAGGCTGCAGTTGAAATGTTTTCACGACATGTTACTGCTACACCAACCAGGTCAACGAATGCTCTAACATTCTACTACTTAACTCAACTCCTTTTGGCTTTTTTGGGAGTAGAGTGAAGAACAACTCAACATTCAAGTGAGTAAGTCCCTCCAAATCCCAAGCTTGTGTAAAAATACGTACACAGAATAAAAGTACGTAGTACATGTTGTTTGTTTCTCTCTGCAAGGAAATAAAGTACACTTTTCTCTCAATGCAATATTACCGCAGTGCCCTGTCTCTTTTCTCCTGCCTTGACCTAAGACGCTTTTATCAGCAATAACAATAATATAGGTATACACTCTCTAACCATGTATGCAACCTCGGATTCATTGCGATGCATGTGAGCATAATGCACTGCAGAGAGAGCTGGGAAACCTAGATTTTTGGCTGAAATAGAAACAGAGAAAATAAAGTGAAGAAAACAAGGATATTTTCTAGTAAAATGTGTAAAAACATTTGAAAATCAGGATTCTGTTCACGCATCCAGCCTCAAATATATGTTTGTTTTTATCTTTTATACTGTCTACTTGTGAACGTTTGAGAGAAAAAGATATATAGTTGATGGTTGGTTGGGAGGCAGATATAACTTTATCATGTCTGCAGACGACATGCACCTAATATACACTCTTACTTGGGGGAGTTTACTTATTCTAGAAAGTAGAACTGGCTTCAAGGTGACCGACAACCAAGTCAAGTGAGAGTGTTTACATTCCATCCTATTATTGTTTTTGTTTTTTGTTGAAGTAGGCATAAACACTTATACTCTGACCGCTTTCCACTTTGTAAATTTGAGATTTTATAGCATAAGCACAAAGTTGTTTTCTCTGCAAGTGCATTATAATACAATAAATAGGGTTTGAATTAGAAATAAAGCAAGAAGTAAAGCACGAAATTTATCTAATGTAACTTTCTCACAATAAAAAAACAAAATGTTTTACATCGACACATTGGATATCTCGGAATTAGTTGTACTTTGGAATTCCGAACGATTTCATAGTATATCTGTCTAGATTCCCACAGAACAAGAGTAGCAAGATGTAAGATGAACATTCCAAATTTTTCCCACCCTCTTATGATACATTACAAATACAACATGCTCGTCGCAGCTAAAGGTCTTTAATCATCCGAGTGAGTTATCTACTTCAACTACTTTCTCCTCCGCTCTCCTTTCCCCTTTCGCAAGACGAGGTAGGAGATAAAATGTCCCAAAAAACATTTGAGCATATAAATTGAGGGAAAGTTTACACACACTCACTCTTGAGACTGAGTATGAAAAAGAGTATGGCTGGAAGCTGAGAGAGAGCCAAGCTCTTAATTCTCTGATCAGATTGTACTGATGGTCACAAGGCCTGACACTAATTCCAATAAATCATACATTGTATTAAGCATCTTAGACAGTGAGAGTGCAATAAATTAAGGTAGGGGACAAAATGAAATGTAAGTAATAATAACAAAGACTTCGCACACAAGAGGAAAAGGCAATCCATCCTCTCAAAACTTGTGTTAAAGGGCTGCATATACAACTGTTAGCATGTAACGTCATAACCGATGGTTGTAGAGAAAATAGACATGATGAGATGGGAAAGATACAAGCAAATACTTTTGCTTTTAAGCTGGAACAGCATACCTTCCCATTTACTTCTCTTTGGCGCGTCCTGTTTAATTCATCCTTTTCATGGGAGGAATATCAACGGTTTCAATATCAAACGAGAGTGAAACGTTTTTAAAGGATTTTCGTGAGACGAAATCCGCACGGGGAGTACTCCATGCCATATCTAAAGTTTTTTCTGCTTTCTCCTCGCTCTCTCTACATAGAATAATGTAAACCTAAGTGCATAGGCTTTACATGGAATATATTGAAATAAATATATATAGAGTTCCATTTATCCGTATAGTTTTGGCAGCAGCCAAGTATACATACAATAGCGACAAATTCATTTCGTTCCAAACGTCAAGCTGTAATTCAGTGGTAGTATTTGCGGGAACTGCTCAAAAACACTCAAAATAGGAACGAGAGCTTCTTTTTACCCTACAGTTTTTACTTGTATGACACAGAGAAATGGAGTAGAAAGAGGTAGTGAGGAAACGAGAATTTCCCTCTGTTCCTCCCTGAGGATTTCCAATCTCAATCATCGTATCCATATGCATGAAAGTTTACTAATGGGAAATATCTATGACAACACAGCAGGGCTCAAGGCTCTTTTCCCTTGGAAAAACGACAAAGGAAAACGACAGAAAGACAACAAGCAGGAAAGCATGACTTTTCCGAATTTTAAGTGCGACGACGATCTTTCAGCTTTTTACTGTAAAACGAACATATGTAATACTAATACGTAGTATTGTACCTGCCGTACTCTTGTAATACGCCACTAGGTAGACTATTAAGGTACTTTCAAGGACAACTAAAACATAAAACTATTGCCAACCTAAAAAAAACAATTTAAACAACTACAACGTAAATTCTATCCATTAGACAAATAGAATATGAAAAACTGGATTATAAATGTTAAGAATGCACTCATTTATTTATCTCTTCCATAAATGTTTCATTGAGATGTTTCACAATAAGATGCACATGGTTACTGATGCTGTTATTGTTGTGTCCCTGATGTTCATGCTTTTGATACCAATAATCTCAACGAGGATGATAATACCAGTCAAGAATATTTTCCATGTCCTGGAAACTGTTCCCCTGATTATGCTACATTATACACCAGTGAGCCCTTTAAGCATCTTCAGATTTCCTTTCACGCTTTCACCACTTCATACAAAACAAACAAAAAACCTTACAAGGAGCCTCCTCAACGCATACGCTTAAAAGGAACCAGCCGAAAAGCAAACTGCAGTTGTAAAGCTGATCTTTACTATAAACCGGAACGACTACATAAGTCTTTTTAGCATTTCAGAGACATTTTGTATAATAAAAAAGTGCGTGCATATGCTAAACACTGTTTTCCTGGTGTAAATAGTGCAAACCCCGAGTTTTTTTGGTGATCATACCGAGCACCACTGATAAAGCTGTTTTTTCTATTATTAATATTATACCCGTAAAACTTTTTTGCTATGATAATATTCATGCTTTCACCGTAAAAAAATATTCTTTCCCAGCGTGTTTACTTTATTCTTCATTCCACAATCACTCAGATACTCTGACAAGGCAACTCCAAAAAATCACAGATTCACTCTGACTTTGAAAACCCAAAGGGGTACTTACAGGCACAGTTATATATAGCTAAATATGTAGTAGTATGCATGCACGCGTCTTTCAAGCTTAACAAAGACTACCAAGAAAGACTGGAATGAGATGGGAAGTGAAACGTGTGTTGTGCTGACTAGCTGAATGAAAAAGATGATACA
>JAHZNG010005210.1:0-13539 GCA_027744375.1 Orchesellides sinensis | reverse complement strand
CTATCATCCTGAGATTTATCAACGGTTTTCAGCCGTTTTAATTGATTACTTGTGTCTTCAGAACTGTCTGCTAAAGAGCGCTTTGAGTCAGTCTCCCCCGGTTTACGGGAAGCTTCTGTGTCTAACGAATTGTCAGCACTAGCAGTCGTATCTTTGTTCAAAGATTTTCCCTCGTGACCATGCCCATCTTTACTTTCTACTTGACCAGAAGCTTGTTCATCTGACTTTGAAGGATTTTCTTCTTCTTGTGATGGTACAGGAACGCTTTTCTCATCTCTCCTTGAGTCTGGATTTCCAGATGCATTGTCATCTTGTTGCTGGGACGGAACCGCAGATGGCTCTGATTTTTCTTCCGTATCCCCAGATTCCTCTGCGGTAGTATCAACAGTTTTCACATCATCTTGAGCCATGTCCTCTGGTTGGGGATCAACCTCCATGGATGGATCTTCTTGTTCTGATTCTTTTGTAGGCTCGTTTAGTTCTTGCACCCCTTCAATATTCATGCTTTCGTTAGCAGCTTTCTCTTCCTCTTCGTCAGAAATTTCATCCGGCTTTTCTCCTTTAAGAGACTCTTCTTCTTTGGACTCTTCGTCAAAACCTTCTGGAAGTTCACGATCAGCTGCATCCAAATCAAATGGGTTCTCCTCCTGACCATCTTTGTCATCCTTTGCATCCGCATCATCTAACTGAAGATCATCAGGAAGGTCCATTGCTTCTGCTTCTTGTTCAGGTTGATTTTCGCCATGGTAAGGGTCTACTTGATCATCGTTAGGTTCTCCATCATCCTCCTGTTCATTGAATTCCTTATTTTTAGGTTCCCCACTGGGCTGGTCTTCATCAATATTTTCACCCTCTCCATCTTCTTCCTGTTTATCATTTTTGGAACTTAGCTCCGTTTCTCCCTTTTCTGGGGCTCCTTTCCCCTTCTCTTTCTTTTGTTCCTCCGGCTCATCCTCTTCATCACTGGAGCCACCCCAAAGCTAAATAACAATATAATAAAAAATCAACCAGGTGATTGACTTTACCCACATTATTACATTTCACTTGAATAGTACGATTTCTGTACATACCTTATCATCCACTTTTTCTCCATCTGCATCAACGTCACCCATTTCTTGTTCCGGATCTGCCGCGTCATTCTCGTCATCACTTTCGTCGCCCTTATCGCTACCCTCCTTCTGCTGCTTGTCTTGCTGCTTTCCACTTCCTGAGCATCTGACGTCAATTCACCTTCTCCCAGGCCCATTCCTGACTTTTCATCAATCTCCGGTCCTTCTTCGACAGCATCATTTTCATAATCTGACGGAAGGCAGAACCCCTTTTGCCCCAAAGTTGCAAATACTCCAACCAAAACACTAAGAAGTTTTGAGTTTGCGCGATGTTGTTGAGTGAGCAATTTAAGATAAAATTGGACAGTAAAACAAAATTGCAGAATTATAGGAAGGAGGCTTGCAAATACTGATGCCCTTAAAATATGGTCCTCCCCAAAGCTATGATTTACTGCCTGCCTCATTTTCAAAACATTTGATACAACACTGCTGATATCGAAACACGCCAATCTTTTGGTTGGAAACAATTCTGTTATTTTACCTCCTTCTGTGTCATCTTGATCTTGTATAGCTTCAACACGTTGAAAGGATAGCAGTACAGCTTCAACTGTCTTTACGACAGCATCCGAAAATATTACGGGTCCTGCTGCTAATCCTGAATGCTTTAACGTTTCTAATTCAATCTTATATAGCTGCAGCCAGTTTCTCAATTTCAGCTTAGATTTGTTTAATGAATTCCATAACAGACAATTTGGAGTCAAGTTTTCCTGACAGGCTGTAATTATATCTGATACTCCGTCAAATTTGGATACGCACTCAAGTAATAAGCTTTTGCCAACTACCCCTTGACCCAGCTCGCTAACATGAACATCACTTACGATTTCGTGTAACTTTGACTTAACGTAAGAAAGCTGAGTTATTACAGATGTGCATGCTTGTTTGACTGTGGCTTTTGTTTCGGCCCATTCTTCTTCCAGGGATTCTGCAACATAAACATACTGACTGTATTCAATGTCCAAGTCACATGCAGCTTTGTAAATTGACACAGCTAAAGTGTCCGGAACTAGGTGATTGTCTTCATTCTTTGGGGCGTCGATAAGTGTGCGCAGTTCCCACAACAATCTGCTGCTTTGTCCAATGATCTTTTTCTCTTCCGAAACATGTTGTAGCAAATCAATGGCAAATCCTTTGCAGCGGTCAAGTATATTTATACCCAACTCTTTACTTGGAGAATGAAAGGCTTTTAGCATTGCAGTAATTCGGGAAATGGACTTTTGGAAGTAGCTTTCACATCCTTTCCAGGCTTCGATTAGCTCCAAATCTGCAGGAAAGCATTTATCTCCTCGTTGCAAATTCTTCCAACCCACACTTAAATCTACTGGTTCAGCAGTGAAATCATACAACTCTGTTTCAGATTTGACGTTGTGTAGATGTATAACTCCACGGCGGAATGACAAGCCCAAATCTTGCAAAGCCTTGAATAACTCAGAAAGACCCTTTCTTCGTAAGTTGTGAACATGGTGTAATGCCTTTTTTCTTTTGTCGCCCTTTTCCTCTGGGACCTAGAAGAACAAAACAGTGTCCGTTTTATCATTCCAAAATCTATCTATGCATCAGTCACGCTTAAAAAGGTAGTTAAAATTGTATGTACCGAAAGATTTTGAAGTTCGTGAACTTTCTCAATAACTGTAACAGTTAGCTCATCGACTTCTAAAATCTGTTTCATGTAGAAATCATCTTTGTCTATCACTGCCAGCGAAATACTTCTCGACCTCTGGTAATATTTCTGGAGTTTTAATAGTCGTTTGGCCCATTGCTCGCCGAACATTTCTAGTGAAACCTGGATCACACAAGTTCCAGCCCATTCTTCTGGCATGATATATGCTAACTTCTTTGTTTTCTTTAGTTTAATTATTTTCTTTTCCAAAACTTGCGAATCAACTCCTATGTCAGATACTAGAATAGTTGCTGCAGGCGTTTGGAGCACCTTCTTGTACTCTGACACCAATTTATTTAACTGTTTCTGACTCTTTTTGACTGAATCCCGCAAAGCATAAAAATTGGCGTCGTTCCAACGCGAAATTTTAATGAAATCTTTGATCATTTTTTCAACTGGAGCTGACAGCGACTTTAAACGTGAGTTGACTGCATCTTGGAACTGCCTATAAAACGCAGATGAATTCCATACGTATGTAGCCAGTTCTGAAATCACAGCTTTAGAGTTAACCTCGAACATTGAAGATTGCAACAATCCAACACAATGCCTGTATAACTCGTCTAGCAGAGAGAGTCTCGTAGAGTATTGACCAAGAGGTGAGCTTTCCATAAATTTCTGCAGTGCTTTTAAGAATTTTCTCGCTTCAGCAACATCCGACTTCTCTAATTGAAAAATTTCATTAGCGGAGTCAAATAAGTGAAACCACCATTGCTTTGCTTCTTTTTGTTCTCTAAAAAACCATAAATCCATCAAGACATCTATAAGTTTTAATCAGTAAAAACTAACCAATGCTCTTTTAACAAAAAATTAATAAGGAACAAATATCTAAAACTTTACAGTATACAGCACTAAAATGAGACTAGTTGAAAATGCTAATTACTTATTTTAACATAGCTTGCAAATTAACTGTCTAATTGCCGCATTTGCAACAATTTTATTTAATGAAATTTTCATGGTTTAGATGACCACCAAAATGAATATTTTCCATTAATTAAGGACCAACAGACAGGAAATATATTTTAAAAGAATATTTGTTCCTTAATAAGTAGTAAATGTGTTTACTAGACAAGCTTTACCGAGCAAAGTTGATTTCGAGCAAATTTTTCCAATATCTAAGTTCTAGTTTTCGCCAAGAAATCACAAGATCAGTCACCTCCATCAAGTTGCTAGTAATTTTTACCCCGCGATGAGCAACATCTTCCCATTCTTGAGCAGTTGCTATTGATAGAAAGTTAGAAGGACCATGGATAATTTTAACTTGTTTTACAGACGATTTACGTGTTTATATCTCTACCATAAAAACATGTCTTACCCAACAACATTTCCAACCCAGTTAGGAATTTAATAACTGGGCTCTTGACATCAAATGATTCAATCCTGGTCATCAGCTCTATGATCTATTAGCAAACGATATACTAATAATAGTAAGCTAACTATACTCATCATCTGTTAATACTTTATTTCATTACCCTAATCAAAGCGGGATGGTCAGGCCACTCAGCAAGTAATCCTTGAATTCTTAGGCGCAAAGAGGACAATACAGGGGCAAGTTTAACAATTTCTTGCACGTTAGAATCTCGATAAACGTCGTAAATTCTGCCGTCACGGCCAACCCCATCAATTAGATTTAGGTCCAACCGTTTCACCATTAGATTTAGGTCCAACCGTTTCACCATTAGATTTGACGAAAATAGGATTTGTTCTTCCTCATCCTTATTGAAATTCTCAAGCTTGTTTTGGAAAGCATAGCATCCAATCTCAAACCTAAATAATTAAAGTGGTTAAAATTATTAATCACAGAATAATTAAAAATAAATCTCATGCTCTAACGTTAATTTAACACAAAAAAATTAAACAAACTGTTAACTATTGCAACCTTACATATTTAAAAATGGAGTTATGAAGTCAAATTGAGCTAAAGCCTTTTCAGGTTTTAAGCAGTGGTTCCGAATATACGAAAACGACAAGGTATGCACTTTCATGAAAAAATCCACGTCATCAATTTCTAGAATATCAACTTCACTTGAAAGGGCTGAGCTGATATCCGCAACGGTAGAACTCTCCAAAGAATTACTATCTATTAAATCTTGGAAGTCGGTAGTAAAATCAGGAAAAAGATTGGCAATATTTTCCATTTCCTGTTCCTCATCCGATGTTCCCATCCTCTGTTCGCGGCCCTTGTAGACATATAAAGCATTCTCCATTTCCTTTTGTCGTTCCTTTTCTTCCTGTTGCTCCTTCCACAGCCTTGCAACTTCTTTTGAAAATTCATGTGAGTCAGCAATCATGCTAGGTGTTATACAGTTGTATGAAATAACTTTGTTGTACAAAGCCCACAAAGAGGATAAAAGAAGCCTACAAAAAGTAGCACATTGTAATTGTTACATATCCATACATCAAAATAAAAACATTATTATGCAGTGTTTACCCGTACAGCACATCCATAAAAATACTAACACTCACTTTTTTGTGGCTCGTTTAAATGCCCATGATTCCTCATAAATTCCAGCCGCATCAACAACTTTGGGCATGTGGTTGTTAGGAAATCTCAGCATGCTTATCACCTTTGATTTCTCTTGCCGATGTGGCTCCGCACCAACTCGTCTTATAGCATCACATACCAATCGAAATCCAGTAATAATCTGTAAAACAGACACACAACGTTAACCCTCTTCCAGCAATTTTTGCATGTCATCCAACTTTACAAACTAACGTTCTAATCTTCAAACCTGTATGGCAGGATGAAGATATGCCAGATTTATATCCCAGTACCAAAAGCGCTTCAATTGTTTGTGAACAAAGTTGGAACAGGATTCCAGCCAGGATGTACAAGGCTCAAGGACTGCATTTACGTCGTTTTCAGAAATAACTTCGGTATTTGTAAATAGACTCCGTACACGATTAGTTAGTTCGGCTATCTTTTTCTTTGAAGTCATCGTTCTAACAAACTGTAATGCTTCATTCCGCATAGCTTCATACTGTGGAGGATCAGGCCTAGCTGCAATATTAGACTCAGCCTCTTTTAAACGTTGTGTTCCAGCCTTAAGCAATCTGACAGCTTCATGAATGTGTGGTGGGACATGACCAAAGCCAGACTCATTTTCATTACTCGGATAAATATCATTTCCAGTTGTGTACAATGCGAGTAACCTTTGTGCTGTGCACCATGATGAGAAATACTCCATCTGAAATTTTAACAAATTGTTTTAATGGTTACAATCTAAACCGAAACATATATATATAATCTTAGTATGCTTTGAAATACTTTTCGAGCTTCTTACTTCATCTTTCAAATATTTCACTAAAATTTCATTTTCAACAGAGGGGTCAACGATAGGTAAATATGTTGCTGCCTCCAATACAGAGCAGGATGTTTCCACTATTATGCAACCAAGTTCCGCCATATGGTGAAAATCTAGCTCTCCACGTTCACCTAGAATACGTTGTAAGCCTTCGGTCCATATATTAAATTGTTGCGACAAAGGCTCATCGCAAAATACATCTTGCCATTTCTTGATCAAATCAAAAAACGATTCGCAGGCTGAATGTATAAAACCATTTGTTGTCTCCCAATTTAGTCGTGGTCTTGTTAATTCGTGTGACAGATGACGATTAAGCGTCTTATAGTGGCTAATAAGCTTTTGCCTTGAGCCTAAGGATGTGCTTCGAGTCAAATGAGTTTCGTCGTCCAAAATAATTCTGCTAGTAAAATAAGGCATGAGGCAAGTACTCTCCAAATTGATAGCTGGAGAACAATTGGTGAACAGTAGGCGAAAGCGTTCTTTATCTTCCCACAAAAGTAAGGACTGAAGATATTCATATGTCTCTGTGTTATCCACTGCCTGTAGTAATGGGCTGACAAACACAGAGTACTTCAAATGCGATGATGGAACACTTAACAATCGAAGAAAATCTTCTATGCCTACGACAATCTTTTTGCAAGTGCTGATCATATCAGTTGATATGTCTTCAATAGACACATTACGAGTTTCCAAAATCCTCTCAAGACTTTCATTCGCGTTTTCTAGGAACCGAGCTTCATCTAGAAATGAATAAACTTTTCTTTGTAAACAAATTCCAACTACACTCACAACAATCCTTTCTTCACACCATTAAAAACAATGTTCTGTGTATAACCTAGATCTCACCTAAGCTGACAGGAGAAGAATTGATCTTGAACAACTTTTTGCATATCTGACTGAAGGTCCTATGGGAATCTTCAGCCTCATTTCCATTTGAGCAAGAAGTTAGCAACATTTCAATTTGCTGTAGATCTACAGGTGCGTTCGTGTTCCAAAGTTTTAGGCATAAGCTGGAAACATAGCAATATTAAAAGAAATCGCATATTAACAAGTATAAAAAGTACTTGAGGTGTACGTACTCATGCACTATTTTCACAGACATACGTTTTGTATTATGGCGTTACCTCAATGTGATATTCACAATATTCAAGGAGTCGGTTGGTAGAAAAGGCCGGATGCCATAAAAGGAGCGGAAAGACGCACTTCTTTGCAAACGCATCCGGTTCCCGCAGTGATCTAGCGGCTCAAGACATTTCTGTACTAGAGAATCTAACTCTCTCCCTTGCGAAGAGTTATCGATTCCTGTTATTGCATTCAATGTAGGAACAACTTGCTCTCCAATCCATTGAACTACCAACGCTATATTCGATTTCAACTTTTCACTAGGTCGTTTGCAGTTAAACTCTTCCTGAACTAGTTCTGTAATCCATTTTCGCCATAATAGGGCTTTCATTCCATTCATCCAAATGCGTGAATATTGAGCAACAAGACATTCAAGAGTCTTTATCTCTTCCAAATTTTCTTCATAAAGAAAGGGACTAGATAAACAACTTCTCAAAAGATTGTCGTAGTCTGATACTATCTTCCAAAATCCATATAAAAATTCGGACAAATTCCCAGCATCAGTCTTTTTGCTATTCCTTGCTACAAAGCCCAGAGTTCCTTTTTTTACGTTCTGAATCGATTTTGCTGAAAAAATTTCATTTTCGGAGTGTAATCTCAAAGACATTTTGAAATCTGAATCTAAAAATTTAGCCTGCTCTTCTCGATTTCTATCGCCAAACTTGGCCATTAAATGTGCAACTCCTTGAAGGTCCTCTTGATTATGGAGGGGCATGAAACTTTCTCGAGACATTGATTCTAAAACAGCAGCTAACTTGGTAGTAAAGCTGGATTTTACCGGATAATGCTTGTTCAGAGCCAACAGCAAACCGCGAACATCTTTCTTCATAATTCTGGAAAAAACTGAGACTATCAGAAAATCTTCTACGAGCTCTCTACTTTCCGTTGTTCGCCAACTTTCATACTGAGACCATGAAGTTTCTGAAAGTGCATTAGCTATCACTTCGAAATTCTTCCAAATCCGGTATGCTTGGGAATTCCCGAAGTTTGTGACAGTTATTATTGGGCTGCGAAAACAAAGTCAAGAAATAATATTGGTATAATGGCTTTAGGTTTTCAAACATATGTAATGCATATATTGGTAGCGCCTGCTGTACTTACACAGGTTTTTCCATTAAATTCCCTATGACACTGTCATCCAATCCTTGGCAAAACCTGGTAATAATTTCTTGAATTTGGAGTTTCTTATCTGAGTCCCTTAGCAAGTTATCTTCTTCAATGAAAGATGACGTGAAGGCTTTCCACATGGCCTCTTTATAGCTTACGCCATTTTCCATTTGCAATGCCATTTGCTTTGAAGTTGATACAATTTTTGAAAATCTGTTTTCAAATCCGAAAGCACCTGAAATGAGATAGCAAAATTTACATAAAGCATTTACAACATGAAAAACCACTCTATTACAAAAGTACATCATAATACTGAACTGAAAATATGTACAAAAGCAAATCCTTAAAATTATTCTCTTGGCACATATACAAATCGGTGTGAGTCCAAAAGAGATGAGAATCTACAAATCTACATATTTTTTTGTGTAAAGCAGAGCAAAGGGGTAAATGGGTGGGGATATCATATCAAATCCCATACCACTCATCAATAATAATACTCGCAAGCTACTTTCATTCCAATTATATATGGTCTTCAGTTTACATTTTTCCTTACTTTCTTGTTAGCAATGGCATTTCTTCGTCATATAAGATACGAGTTTTTCCCAACAAACCATAGTTTTTTAAATGAAGAAAGTTCACTTTTTTCTTTTTGCAAGTGAATCAACACCCATTTTAAGCCTCTGGGGAAACGGATTTCCCTTTTTGTGCGATGGCAAGAAAGAAGATACTTCTACGTAACATTTACTTTCACACCAAGCTCTCACACTTAAACCCATACATAATACCATACATATACGGGTAGGTATATTATTAAATGTAGGTACGTCGAATCCTTCTGAGAATAAAGCTATGTAAAACACGAAGAAATAAGACAAAGTCAAGCGTGCCTCAGACTATTATTTTCTAGCCACATACGTACTTTCTCTTACCTGAACAAGCAGATGCAACAGCCTGATGGATTTCACGATGCAAATTTAGTACGGCCGCTCTGAGCCTAGGATTACACAGACCTTCTGTTCTCAGAAGAATATCCAAATCGAAGACGCTGATCCCGAATTCTGACTGTAAACTTGGGCAAACCTCTCCATGTGTCCAAACATTCATCCTAGTTTTTACAAACAAAATACATATATAAATATAAATACATTACATATACTATGGATAAAATCCTCCATGAAATCATTGCATAGTTATGCTTGTCTCTTTCGCATGTTCTATTTTGTCTTTCCTTTCAAACAAAGTTTAAAGCAAATTGCGTCAGTAACATTAGCTTGTATGTATGTACTTAAAAAAAGTTGAATGTTAAGGGATCCATGTTTCTGTGTACGGTTAGTGCTCACAAAGCTCATAAATTATCTACCTTAGAGCCAACAAAGGGATTCCATAATGTGCCAGCAACTCCACAAAGATATTACTTGCTTACGTACATAATATGCATGAATTCCATTATCCTCTTCCTTTACGCTGTTTCTCTTTCTTCCTTCCGTACTATTTTTATTAACCCAACTGACTACGTTTGCATTTATCGTTTGAAATAAAAAAAGAAAAATGGCAAATGGCAGAACACGTCAGTTGTAACAATGCTCATTTTTTAACATTTTCCCCTTTTGAGAACATTCCTATCTACATATACCCTACATGGGATTAAGATTTTTTTTACAAAAAGACAAATGAATATTTGTGTCAACATCCCCACCGTTGGAAATCATATTACTCTTGTGCATCATCTTACAAGCTAAACTTAAAGAACAGATAGAAGAAAGCCAGGATGATGTTATGGAATTTCTTGTGGCATACAAATCCCCTTCAAAAGGGTCTTGGTTGGAGCCAACAATTGCAATACCTTTTCTCTCAGTGTAAGCTAAATATTACATTTCAGTCGTCTAAAATAATTCATACCTACACAAGATTTCAGAACTCAAACTTACGGTTTGACATAAGGCATTTTAGTCCGTTTTAGTTTACGCACTTGTATAAATAGCAACCTGACGTGTTTCCATTTCGTGAGATAATCTTTAACGTACGTATGTAGTAACAGATACATATACGTAAAAGCAGATTCTTTCTGTTTTGTTTTAAGGACACTTTGCAATTGCAAGTGTCTCTACTTTTAAGTGCAAGTATGATGCCCTCAGTTAAACCTATATTCCTTATGCATGAATACCTACACTTTTACTTTCGTTTTTCTCACGCAAACACGCCTCAACACATTGCTCATGAATCATTTAAATCCCATCGAAATTTTGTAGCTTGTTTCAGGTCTGAACACCAAAAAATTCTAGACATTACCACCTTTACATATATACATGATGTTAAATCAATCTGATCAATAATTCATGCGCCCTTTTATCTGATCTTTCGACTGTGACGTGCATCATTATTCACTAACCAGATCACGCTTTCTCGTGACATCCTAGTAAAACTTTTACTTTGTTCGTTTTCTCAACTGGATAGAGAAAGATAACATCAAACATTTCAGAAAATACAAATGTACATATATCTAACAAACACAGAGTACTTTTAAAGAATTTTTAAAAAAGAACATTTCCATACGTAATATCTAAATATTACAATAATAATAGCCAAACTTAAATAATCCCCAACTCGTTTACAGGATGCTTTAGATCTACAATGCGAATACGAACGTTTATAATTTGAGTGCACCTTGACACAAGGATGTGCCTTAACAATTTCAAATTTTAGCTTTTAATATTTCATCAACACATGGTGCTTTTAAATTCCATACTATTGCCCTTAATTTCTTGCATGGTATGTAAATTCTATACAAGCAGTTGGGTCTCTGGTACTTTTTTGGCTTAAGCCGTACATCACAGCTAAGTGTTTTCTCATGTGCTTTTCCAAAACTTTCTACTGGTCATTAGTACATATTACGGCCTGACTGTCTGCCATCATCTCATACTCATTCTCATTTTTTTCTTGCTAACTGTAGTACATCTGGGACTAATATTACACTAAAAATGTCTGTTGAGTATATACTACTATAATACTTTCTCCGTTACTATGAACAAAGGCAGCCAGTAGCCTGTCCGTTAGGGAATGGCTGTTTCAAAGCAACTGGAACAATTTTTTGTGGTGTTTCATTGAACAGATGCAAGCGTAGTCGGAGAAACGAATATAAAATGATTACCCAAGAGAGTCCCGCTTCCCATACAACCAAGTGCAACTTGCAATAGACAAGTTGGGACGCTGAATATGTGTTTACATTATAATATGTATATGCATGCAAGAAATGCAAACCAACTCCTCCGGAACAGCATAGTAAAATTTATGCACGCATTTCAGTGTTTTAGTATGTGCCATGTGTCTATGTACTTACTCCCCAGTGAAATTGTCATTTTTCTCGGTTGAAGAGTTGTCGTTCACCATATCCACATCAATGGCTGTACCTGGGCCAGAGTCTTCACGAGCATGGTCCCACAAAATGGAAGGCGCAGTCGACATAAAAATTTCAACTCCTCGATTCCTCATTGCCCTGAAACCATAATATTCATATTTAATTCAAGACATAGCGTCGAACCGCTTATTCATGTATAACCTTTGTAATAGAGTTGCAGTAAAAATTGCAGTCTGCAGAGACGGATACAGTATTATTATAACATTCACTGTATAAGTTTATAAAGTAAAAACAAGATGGAAAAAGAAAAGAACTGTTATATCATAACCCGGCATGTGGTAAATCACTGACGGAAGAACTTTTAGAAAGAAATCCTGGCTTCAGGCTTCAACTCTAAACATTGTATTCGTTACACATACAACATTTCTAGACATACACAAATACTCCGATCGAGTGAAAATAGGTATGTTCATTTATATACAGGTTTGACTACATTGCTCGGTTCGTATAACATGATTTCAAACTTAAGAACCTTTGAAAACTCTGAAGACAGAAATTTTCCATAAAAAAGTTATTGCGAAAATTCATCAACCTTGATTGCCTGTTTGAAAACTACTTTAACTTTCCCTACCACATAACCCATGTATTTAAGCATATACGTATACTGTAAAACTTTAACAAGCAAAGACTTTCTCCAGGTTCTGATCAAACTTCATTAGCAATCTGAAAACGAAAAAATTAGGAGAAGAAAAAATAATAATAAAAAAGAACTTTATCACATCACTCACCTTGAAATTTCCCCAAAGGCAGGATCCATTGTCAAAATAAGACGGAAGTTTGGGTGAGGCCTGATCTCAACTATTTCCCCGTCCAAACTTCCACGCTCTGACATGAAAAGGGATCCATTGGGTTCCATGAGGGAGTTGAGACGGTCGAGTACAGCAGCAGAGCACCGATTTGCCCCATCAATAAGCAACCAATTTCCTACCACTAGTGCCTGTCATTAAAAACAATCAATCGAACTTTTCAATCTTTCGTTTAGAGCATTTTCAAAAACATAAAAGAAACCTTTTACTTATCTAGGCCAATGGTACTCTCGATTCATCATAAACATTATCAAAGATAACAAGATACAGTTTCCAATGAATGTATACTCTCATTCCAACTTTACCCTATCAAGCAAAGTGTTATGCGCTGCGTGTAATCGTAGCTCTATATGTGGCACGGATCAACAAATAGCCCTCTATCACCTCACACCAAATAATATGTACTAACCAACACAAACAAAAACGGCAAAACTTTTAGAGAAAGTTTTTGCAACAAACAACAAATTACTAGTCAAATAGAGCTATGATCAGAGCGAAACCTCTGAGACAGAGGAGAAAAGACTTAAAAGAAAGGCAGGAGCGAACTCATTCACAGATTTTATCTTTATGTCCCCATCAACCATAAAATAGAAAAGGGTGAATTGCCAGTTTAGCAACTGCTGTTTCCGAAATCTTTTTGGGTTATCTAGTTTCCGTCCTTTTTACTTATTTGTTGTGAACAAGGTATAACGGGCATGGGAAGAAAGGAAGCTGCATTCTTTACGTATATATGTACATAACAATAACATAAGTCTAGCGCGACTTTCAGCGAACTAAAACCTTCATTCAAGGACAATTTTACGAATGTCTCTATGTTATTTTTTATTTGCACTTATTTATAAACTTTTGCATTTATGCTTTTAGAAAAATGGCAAATGATGTGCGTACATGTCGCAATACCGTCGTTATCTGACAAGGTTTGCCTTTTTCATGTGGCTCCTGCTGAAGGTACTCATAGGTATTTTTAGAGGTTATCTCTGTCGTAGATTACGAATATGAAAACCGTTTACTGGGAATTTTA
>JAHZNG010005209.1:0-11850 GCA_027744375.1 Orchesellides sinensis | reverse complement strand
GGACAAATTTTTCTAAGTGTCTTTTATCTCTAATTGTTGACACGTAAGGTCTTCGTGGTGTAAAAGTCACGGAAATTTTCACCCTACGTTGTTACGGAAACGAAATCTCCAGACCCCCAATAAAATCAAAGTTTGTTTCATTTTTATACATTTTTAGATACTTTATAGATTTAATTTTGATCAGCCAGTGAAAGAGTTTGTACGTGGAAGCTGTAAAAAGAATGCATGCACTTTGGAGGAATTTGTACTATTTTTGAAGGATTACCTGATCAAAGATGAGGAATGGGACGATGAATGCTCACTTGGTTAAAATTACCTATATATAAACAATAGTTTTATTTGTAATCGAAAGTGGAAAATAGTACTTCTCTTGAATTTTATAAAATCCTGTCTCAACATTTTACTTTACAGATCCGAAATATTGCTTACAATTTAATTTACACGCTGTAAGTACAAATTTACATATTAAATATACATCATATATCGTATCAGGAATTTTGCCCGTACACGTTAGCCCGTATACCAATTTGTCCGTATCCTAACTTGCCCGTATGCACATTTGTGCGTTGCAATGTTGCCTCTAGTTTTTGTAAAGTGTGGTTGCCCTTAAAATGTTAGGTTAGGTTAGGACTTAGTATTAGGATTTAACATGGGACTTAGCATTAGGATTTAACATGGGACTTAGCATTAGGGTTTAATATGGGACTTAGCATTAGGATTTAACATGGGACTTAGCATTAGGATTTAATATGGGACTTAGCATTAGGATTTAACATGGGACTTAGCATTAGGATTTAATTTGGGACTTAGCATTAGGATTTAACATGAGACTTAGGATTAAAATTTAACATTGGTTTTAGCATTGGGATTTGACATAGGGCTTAGCATTAGGATTTAACATAGGAATTAGCATTGGGATTTAACACAGGACTTAGCATTGGGACTTAGCATTGGGACTTAGCATTGGGACTTAGCATCAGGACTTAGCATTGGAATTTAACATAGGACTTCGCATTAGGACTTAACATTAGGATTTAACATAGGACTTAGCATTGGGAGTTAACATAGGACTTAGCATTAGTATTTTAGCATTGGGAAATTCAGTCATCGACACCGGATGTAGTTACTTAGGACTTAGCATTGATTTTATGGGCAATCTTCCTACGGGCAATTTTAACAGTAGGCAAATTAGTTTGCTGGCATTTAGACATACGGGCAACCGTGTACGGGCAAAATTCCTAGATTCACATATATATTTAGGTTACTTCTTACAGGTAATCAATTAATGTAAAATTAACATAGAATAGCGATTGCCATTGAGATGTAGAAAAACAATTCAATCCTAGCATTATGAAGTTTATCAAAAAACATTTTTTCCGGGATAACTAAATTACTTGACTTGGAACAAAACCTAATTGTAATTCACAATAGTAACAAAAATTTACCATAAAATACAGAAAGGATGTAGGAAAGCCAGAATGTGACAAATTATGTACAAGCATATCTGAATTAATTTGTGGAATGGCAGCTTAATTAATATTCATTCAACGTTGTCCAAGCTCTTGAGCGAGCCCCTCCAAGTGAAGCTTGTAGCCCCTTCTTTAGTAGCAAAACTTTCCCTGGGATCCATCAAACTCAAATGTGTCGAAAGAAGGTATCTTCATCCAAACGTTGATATTTAGATATTTAGAGGTCATCTCGCCATTATTAATTACGCCCTCATCCGTCCCGAATATTTGTACTGTAGATAAAGTTGACCCAAAATGAGTGAAAACTTTGATGAAGTTTGTCAAATTAATAGTTTGGCTGTAACTCATCACGTTAAGCTCTCTCAGTGGACTCTTCAACAAACTTAGCGTATTTAAATCCTGTCAGTTTCTACCCACATCTTTAATTTCAAGAAAAGCAAGTTTCGGAAGAAATTCATTTAGATTAGGGCGAAATACATATAACATCATCTTCAACTGGACGTCGTTCAAAATTAAAGACTGCAGATTGTTCCAAAATCGGAGTGGCATCATAGCATAGAACAAAAGTGGAACGTTTTCCATCCGCAGTTCAACCAAAGATTGGAGTGGCATTCGTGGCAGGAAGAGCGGATTTGACATTATCTCCCGAAAGGCATGAATAGCATTTTAAAAGTTTTCATCAAATTTGTAGCGGTATGGCAATCCTCCTAGCATTTCAACATACAAGCGGTTCAAATTTGGAAACTGACTCAAGCATTGCAAGGTTCGACCTATTAAAACAAAAATTCATTTACCTGAGCAGTCGTCGGATCTGCCCTTTCAAAGTAGTCCTGTACACTTGTTCCAGTGACTCCAATACTTAAATTCCAAATTGAGTTGCCCAAACTTGTTAAAATACATTGAATCTTGTTCCAATACTCCTCTCCAGCAAACTCAGCGTCACAAAATGCAACATGCTTGGCAATAAACAGATTTTCAATTTGATTGTTGTCCATCTCCTCCAAAAACTTGTCAACGTCTACTACCAACTCCAATAGCTCCACAACGTAACCGCCGTATCTCCGGCGAAATATTGGAGGATTTTATGTACGGCAGATTATACACGTGGACAGCAAACGGCCCTTCACGATTGTGCGCACTGCATACAGGGTCATTCACCATGTCCCTCCACCTTTTACAGACTCGTAGGCAACCAAGAAACTCCTCCTGTCCCAAGTACTGCGTTACATTGGCCAAAACCTTTTAAAAACAGAACGTATTACTTGATAGGTGATTAAATAATAAATTTTAACCCTCCAAATTAAAACCCCATTAAATACCTCTGGAAACGACCAGTCCCCCCTGCAGGGTTCCAAAATCCTCCTAAATTTACTGCAGACATCCATACAACTTGCCAAGTCCTTTGAGTTCTTCATTTTGGAGAAAATCTCTTCAAGCAGCTGTAAATAAAAATAAAAATCATCTGATTTTAGTCTAAATCATTAATCAAACTTAACTATTTTTAGTAAATACCTTCCTACATAAAATTTGACCTAATCTGGAAGCTCAACCAAATAGGAATCATGAATCCATTCCTTCCCACCAAATTCAGCGTCCATTCCCCTATCCCCAGCTAAAACAGATGTTTTCTCTCCATGAGTTTCCAGCACCAGCTGATGCTTTTTCCTTTCCAAAGCTTCCGGTTGGTTTCTATGACTCGGTGCCTCAATGGGGAAATTTTTTCACCAAATCGACTCAAAATCATCTGAAACGTGCACATCTGGTGTCAGTTTTCCGAGTGTAAATACACAATTTTGAAATACCTCACCTCCAGGACTTAAAATTTTTGAGAATATTTTTGACAACTAACAACCCACAAATAGAGCGTTACCGGCTGTTTCCTCCCTTGGACGTTTCCTCCACAGGATCCCCTTCCTCCCCGAGACATCTCCTCCCTAGGACATTTCCCTCCCCAAACACATCTCCCAAGGGCATCTCCTCCCCCACGACATTTTCTCCCTAGTGCTATTGCTCCCTGACTTCCCCATGACATATGCACGTACAATTGTAAATATAAAGTATATGCTTGTGATTTTATAAACCAAGCTCGTGTTATAAACCATCTGTTTCTTGAATTTAAGAATACGGGTTAAGCTTAAATTTGAAATTCAACTTTTATAAGCTGACGCTGTGCGAATGGTACATAGCTTGCCCTTTTTTCCATCATAATCATCATCCTTAGATGTTTGATTTTTTGATATGCGTGTGTCATGTATGTACGTATTTAGCTACGAGTTAAATATATTCAGATTAGAATTATTAATAGGATAAATATGCAAGCTAGCATTCAAACACATTTTCTTAGCTAAACTGCAGTTCAAGGTTAGTCAAGTGGCAGAGCAAGGGTTTAGGCAGAATCATGGCACCCGCCACGAGGCAAGCGTAGCTAAGGTTACCGTTACTTTGAGACATGAATCTCAATTCCTTGAGTCCGGCTAGGCAGAAACTAGTATCTCTCACTGAGCTTTGTAAACCCATGTACTATATACTTTTACATGATTGTAAATAAAGAGCTAAGTTTTTGTAGGTACTAAATTGGTCACATTCCATCTTATTACACATACACAACAGTGTGCTTATACACACAAGTTTTTAAAGCATTGAGAAGTAAATTTATTCTATGTATTTACTTGCTTCCTACTTCTTTGAATCAAAGTTTAATCAGTTAAAAAATTAAATTAGTAGTATCCCCGAAACGTTTAAGCCAGGTCAAATAAATTCAGTTTATCGTACACGTCCTCTTCTGAAAGATTGTTCAAGTACAGAAGTAGGTCCGGAACGTAGTGTTGTAGCAACAATGACTCTTCATTATATGTGAGCCAATTTTGCTGCTCCTCACCAACCATGATGATCCTCTTGCAGGCATTATGATCATGCAATACCAGATTTTGATAGCGTGAAGGTGTCACGGGTGAAGGGTTTACCATTACTTATTTGACTAATAAAAGCATGTCAGATATTTCAATTTCATTTAAAACAATGTATAAAATAAATCCATAAGAATATACGTACGAGTTGTGAAACGAATTACAGAAAATGGCAAATTAGTTAAATGACGTTTCAGCATAAAATTCTGAATTGACCCCTGACCTAATCGTAGAGTTTATCGTCAACTGCGATAAAAGAAACGAATGTAATACACTCAGTTTGTCATGAGCTTACGAATGAGGAATCACATGCTACATGTTGCAGCATAAAATTCTGCATGAACCTTGACCTCACTAACAAGGTGACCTTCGATGACCCCCATCTTCGGATTCATTAAAGCCCAGGTCACCCGGAAACCGATTGGTGAAAACTGTTTTCAATAATGGGAGAGAAAAATATCACGGAACATGAAAGTGATTAACTTTCCAGTATTATATATATCAATAAGTCAAAAGCTTGTCGTTTAGCTTTATTTATTTCCGAGCCAGAAATGTTTGCGGCGTTCGTATCGCGTGAAATACTTTGCAACGCAGATTAATTTTTGCTGGAAACTGTATGGATTATATCAGGGTTATCAAGCGGGTCAGACATGATTTGTTGATGCCCAATGTTAGTCGCCATTCCAATCTAAGGGACACAGATAGTCCAGAAACTGAGTACTGGTCTTTTCTTGTTAAGGCTAAAACACCCCGGAAAATTCGGAATTACCGCTGTGTATTTGCTTTGCCCTGTAATTGGCTTACCGGGTCTTCAGCTGCGCCATAACAACACATACCCCACATACTTCCACTACATTAGCCAATCACAGGTAGAGAAAACATTTGCCGAATTTTTAGCACATGCTGAACCATAACAAGATATGAACAGTATGCGATTTATACGAAAAACTTATTTCACAGTCTTAACGAACAAATATAAATGCTTGTTTCTTCAGTACTAAATCTTCATGTGACATGTGTAAAGTGTAATTAATTAATACATGCACAATCTAGATCTAACTTCTTTCTTTTCAAAAAGAGTGATTCAACGTCAAGATGCAAATGAATCGTGAGAAATGTGATGACAAAAAATTTCTCTACGCTTGAAATTCCGTATAAGAAAACACATAGATGCTACGCATAAATGGAAATGAAGTTATGCTGGAAGTACAGATAAAAGAAAACAGTACATGGAATATGAAAATGCTACAAGATATATATTGCTAAGTTGAAATAAGTTTGGCCAGGCAACTACAAGACAAATCCTGTTCTATGTAATGACGCTTTTTCATTGTAAATAATAATGAAATTCTGGAAACAAACTACAAGTTAACATGTTTAAAAACCATGATGCTTTAAATCAAAATAAATCAAATAATCTTTTGGAAAGATTTCAAAAGATTCAATGATCCGAGCTAATCCTCTGGAGGAAACAAACCCTGCAAAAAACAATCGTCCTTTTTAGCAACGTAATATTAAAAGCCATCATACCATTACGCTTGCCAATCCAAATCTCCATGTTTTTATTCTATAGTTGGTAAAGTGATAAACTGAGGACAGTGGCGGCACGACGTAAAGGCAAATGGGCATTTGCCATATGGGATAATAGAACGGAATTTTCGGTCATTTTGAAGGTATCATTAAAAACCTCCCCAATTAAGATGTACACAGCTCATTCAAGTAAGAAATTTTTTAATACCTTCTGACAGGTTCAGCAGTTGAACAAGCTGGAAGACTCCTCACAATCTGACTCTTCTGCAACCCTTACAAATTGTACAGGTTGTTCATCATCGGAAAAATGAGGAAAGTACTTACCCTCCTCAAATTCATCGTCGTTCATGTCACTGCCACCTTGAGCTGGCGTGCGTGCGGAATCCGACAACGAAACAAAGTTCAAAAGATAAAAGTCAATATTCATTGCAGGAAGCGTCTTGAAGTTGGAAGTTCCCAGATCTTATAGAGAGATCTGTAAATAATTAGGGCAAGGAAAACTTTCTAAATGTTTGTGACGATTTATTTGTAGCATTACATGTTAAGAAATATTGATTATCAGTTTGAGTATTTATATTGCTTACTTCTTCCGGAGGCGAAGATGGTCGACGATGTAATATTTGAAAACATTAAAGGCAGTTCCCCATTCTGAAAATGTTTTCGAAGCAGATTATTTAAACAAAATCTTTTATATCTTTTATTGAACAATTGAAAAAGTGTTTTGTGTTGAAAGAGACGACAAACTGGTCAAAATAAATTTGAATGGAAGTCTCCAAACGCTAGATTAATAAAGCTGCATGTATGGTACATATACCTATGCCTTTCTGTATCTTACATCATCTATAAATGACAAGCCTATTTAATTTAACGCATGTGTCTTTAAACGGAAATATTACTGTGGACAAATTTCTTGCTAATATGGTATATATAATTAAATACAGAGACGGAAGGGTCGTGAGAATACGCATTGTAGTTTGTGAATGAGTTTTCATTATCATGAAAATCATCTCAGTCAGCATCTTTCAGCATCTCCCCCTCATGTACCTCCCTTATCCTGGGTTGCGTAGAACCTAGTCAGTGAATGCATAATAATGTCATATAAATAAAAACAGACATAGACATTAAAAGTAACATAAACAATCTTACTATACCCGAAAAATCTTTGCAATGCTCTTGCCGTGCGTATTTAGATTTGGTATGAAGGAAAATATGAGCTAAATAAAAGTTACGTATTTTACTGCAAGGAAAGCATTTATAGAGGATGCATTATTTCGCTCGAGTTGAATACAATAGAAGTGGAATTCATATAATATATTCGACAATAATCCATTATATTCAAATAGGATATGAATCATGATCCAAAGTTATATTTAATATTGCATGCATTGTATCAACCTATCATTTTTTAAAAACCCCTTCGGAGCATGCATTAAGCGATTATTTGCATGGAAAATTGCGTGTTTAAAGTTTCATGAAAACACACAATGGGAAGGCTTGCACGATTGATTTCTTTTACTTTGATGTAAAAATAAATAGTGATTTGACCACGCAACTTAATATGTTGTAAATGAAAGCTGATACTTTCATCTTCAGTTATGTCACTTTGTGGAAGTAGTCTATTAAATACCATGTAAAATTATATTGCCATACTATTACTCCAAAATTATGAGGAATTGTAGTAGATATTTGACGACGCTATATTAGCTTCTTTTATAAATTATGTCTTGAGGAGGATTACTCATCTGTTTGAGAGCATTTAATGCATTTATAAGCATAGAAGTAATATACACTACTTGTTTTTCTTGAAACCAAATGCTTTCCTTTTATTATATACACACTGAAGACAGGTCTTGATGGAAGAAGTACATACAATATCAATCTTCCATAAAATATTTGCTGAATAACAAGGCAAAGTGTCAGTCAGAGAGTCATTATATGAAAAAACGCTATACAGATTTATGTCTTAAAACCCATTCCTATTCTTACCTATACTTACAAAAAATGTGGTGGGTTAACGAAAACCCGCGAATATGTGTGAGCAATACATAAAAAACAACATACTTCATGTACCTAAAGCAAAGCTAAGAAAAAACATTTATGTATGTAACTTGAGATAAAAAAGTTTTAGAATTTTAAGGTATGTGGTAAATGTGTTACTCAACTCTGTATGTTTATTTGTCGAGAAGTTTACTATTTGACATCTAGCATCGTTGTTCGACCCGCCACCGGCCGCCGAACGTTCCCGCACTCTTGTACGACGTCAAGTTTTATTAAGAGGTAATCTTCATAGGCAATTAAATTAAGATAACCTTCAAGTTTTAAATATCATGCAGCCAGTTAAATAGATATTACATAGGGTTTTACTTGATACAGTGGTTTGTATAAAAGTTCTAGTAGCTCATGAGTAGAGCTATAAATCTACAACAGTTTAAAGTTATATATCATATAGGGATTTACTTGAAAAACAAAGACAAAACCAAAGAGCTTGTTGTGTTTCCTATTCGTGTAAGATCATTTAGACCTCCTTTGAGATAACTTGAACTCATTGTTCTATTATTATTTAGACTTGCCGGTTTCATATTCTACGAGCTTTGAAAACAAACATAATGAACATATCCCCTATTTATAAATTTACAAGAGGACCTTATTCATACAAGAGGAACCCTAAAAATAGGAAGTTCTTCCTCAGGAGAAAGTACGTTATTACAGTTTTTATATTTCTTCATCAGTTTCATAAACATTTGTTACATGGTCAATGCATGATAAATTACAAATATATACATCAGGCATCGGTTGCTCAGTTTCTTGTTTATCAAGGTAATGTTTCAATAAGGTATTATTAAATTGATTACCAGGTTTGCTTAACACATCCTCAGGCAGATTTAACCAAAGCTTACTTGCTTGGAAGTGGAAACATATTTCTCCTAGGTTAGTATTTACATAAGAACTAGTTAAATAATTTAGAACTACGAGTTTCACGTGTTTTATATAAGTAAGTAGGTACATAGTTTAGAAATGACTCAGGACATGATCCTTGGTTATTTTTATACATCATTTTAACAACCTCAAAGTAATACTCATACTTACAGTTTAACCAAATATCAAATTTACCTTTCAAAAGAACGAATCGTGCTATCCTGCGATACAAATTATTTATTCTATTTTTATGTGAGTTGCTACCAGTAAACTATACTACACAGGCATAATTGATTAACGGCTATAGACATGCTTTGGCTATCAGTTCCCTATTTATTTGAGACAAATACAACCTTAGGTTGAAGACTGTACTTAAAGCATATGTAACTTTCTTTGCTACATAATTGTGATGTGCATCCCACTTCAACTGATTGTCAATTATAATACCCAAAATTTTAATCTTGTCGACACAGCTTAACGTACTTTCGCCTATTTTTAGCTCCGAAATTTGTATCAACGTTTATTTTTACAGCTCACCATAAAATGCGGCTTAGCTACATTTAGTTCCAAAGCATTTATGTCAAGCCACCTCGCAAGCGCATTATTCTGTCCTTTAATCATTAATGTTGTGTTATCTGCAAACATTATAGTACTACAAAACTATAATTTTTGGCAGGTCATTTATCATTATAGAAAACAGCAAATTTGAAGCCGATGAACCTTGAGGCAAACCATTCACTGCTACACCTGTTTTGGATATTACGTTATCAAGAGATACAAACTGGGACTTGTTTTCTAGTAGTGATTTTATTATTCCAAAATACATATTATACCACGTTAACTTATATTGTACAATCCTACTATTTACTTTGTCGATTGCCTTTCAGAAATCAAGCGCTATTACAATGCAAACTGATTATCCTCCAATGCATCACGAATGAACTCAGTAATTTGAATTAGGGAATGACATGTTGAGTGGTTCTTCCTAAATTCATATTGCTCCTTACACAGTATATTTTTATCCGCTATAAACTCATTTAATTGGTTTAACAAACACTTCTCAAAGATTTTTAGTATAAAAGGTTGTATTGATATTGGTCGGAGCTCGTTTGGCGTTTGAGGATTGGGAACTTTAGGTAACGGAACAACACGAGCACATTTTAGACAGTCTGGAAATTTTTCATTAACAATGAATGCATTTAAAAGTGAAGTAATAATTTTTATAAACTTATTTGACTTCATGCATGTATCAATCATAAGTACAGATATCCATAAGTGTCCAATGTTAGACTCTTTTTCTTCTTCATGGCTTTCCATGCTGTCTGAACGTCACTGTATGTCAGTTCAGTAATTACAAATTTATCTAACACTTGAGGCAGAGAGGTGCCTATACTAAAAATGATATTTAATCAAGGAGGACATAAAAGTGTTTTTGCCAGCACTTCTACCCCACAGAAAACATATGAGAAAAATCCTATGTGCAGGAGCAAGTTCACTGAGTACATTAAAGTTCACATTGCACCATATTACCCTGTAAGTCTAAATAATTAATAACAATAGATTATTAAAATTGCTAATGCAGTATGCAATCATAACGTCTCTCTACCCTGCACAGTACAGACAGGAACGTATGATTACTGTTTTCATATTTTTAGTAAACGCATACCGTAATTAAGTGTACTGGGGTGGATATTCAGGATGCTATCACTGCTGTGGGTAAGTTTAATGCAGCTTAGCGATTTGACTTTGACCTTGATCTTGACATGAAAGCTGAGTTTATAGCTAATTTTTAATACGTTTTTAAAGAATTATCATGGACTTTTAAAATCCTGCATTTATAAGCAAGCTGCTGGTCAAAAGCTTTTTAGCACTATTCATAAGCAATATCTATTTATAAAGCAAGATATTTATTCAATGTTTCTGTAGGGATGTACATCAGCTTAGGAAGAGCTTACTGTACAACAGCTGGTACTAAAAAACCGGTAACGATCAGGAAAGAGATGACCCTTCAAAGAAAAAGGGACCAATAGTCGGTGACGAAGATGATGAGCACGATGAGGACTTCGATTGGACTGACACTCAGCAGCAACAGCTACATGACTCAGGTAATATATACGTGAAGGCATGCTTGAATACAAAATCACCGCCACTTTATCAGCTTCGATATTTAACTAATACCAAACCGATTATTAGAAATAAATTGACTGTTTTTTGTTAAAGCGTTGTAATTAAGCAAATTTTATGGATCCAGAAGACGAGAAAGGTGTTTTTAGAAATAAAGCAGCGGCTGCCAAAACCAACAACAATCTCAGCTTTTACAACCCTTGTTCCGCTGATACCTTAAGGGAGAATGTAAAGGGGATAAAGGAAATTACAAACTTGTAAATAGCTGCGATTTTGACTGCGTACTTAATATTATTCTCGCAATGCTTTTGGATGTTCCCAGTTTTCGGTTTTTTTAAATAAGCAATCTGACGAATCGCCTAAAGGTGAGATCATTGGGATGAGTTTGGAGGCTTTGGCGGACATGGATATCAATACTGCAAAGACAATGTGGTTGGATAGTTTCATCCAACATGACATGAAATTGTCAAAAGAAAATTTGCAAAGAAGCGAAGTTGAGCACGGATTTTCCCCTCTTGGCTACTGGTTCCCTATTTGTCGCACATATTTTTTCCAACAACAAATGTGAACGTTACTCTTTACTAATGAGTAAAAGGCCTTGAGAGAATCAAAACATTCTTCACGTGGTTGGATACACGCCAAATGGGATCTTACAAAAGCTAAATGGAGTGACAGAATACTCTACAAAATGTTCATCTTGCTGATCACCTCAGGAAAGGGAGATATGTTTCAAATTTGATGACGCCCCTTTCCAATTCTACATTACTTATGCTGGACTGGGAACATCCTCCGTGGAGAAGAACTTAAAAACCGTTTCATCCCTATTTGTTAATAAGAACCAATCTATCCAAGTAGTCCTATTACCACCAAGTCCAAGAGGGATATACCTTTGTTACAAAATAAGT
>JAHZNG010005208.1:0-13211 GCA_027744375.1 Orchesellides sinensis | reverse complement strand
TTTATTTACTGGAACCTCATGCTTAAAGGGAACTGGAACGGCCCAGCACCATTCCGAAAGATATTTGCACCACTGAAGAAATAACTTGCTTTGCTAGCTAGCAGTACAAATTTAGATTACAATACCTACCTGTGGTTGTATTTGGATACATAAGAACCAAAAAACAAATCCATATAATTGACAACAATAAAACTCGTGTATGTTTTAATCTTTTTAAGTTATACAAGTAGTACATAATGCTCTACTGTGCTAACATGTGTAGATAAATTATTGAATAGCATTTTTGATTGAGGTGGTTCCACCAAGACTATTTTGGAATCCTAAATCGCTTTGAATAATGTTACTAGCAAGAGTATGACTTCCATCCGTACCAGGACAGGACATCTTCAAGATGCAAAAAATCGCAATAAAGCTTGCAAATTCAGATTATTTCGTAGCTAAATATATTACAGAAAGGATAAGCTTACAAACATCCTTTGACCCACGCATGCATTTATTATAGTTTATACTACTCGTCTCTTCAACTTTTATCTGTTGTTGACCACCGCAGAAGGCATATACATAAGTATACAAAAGTATTTTAACATTTATCTTTATTTGCGTTTATATTATGGATACCTAAATACCTTCTTTGGTCTTAATAGGTATGCCAAAATTTCGTTGTACATATGTACTAACTATATAGTTCGTTGTTTTAGCTCAAAACATGTTATTCTGGAAGGTGAATCACTCATTCGTGAATCTTTTATATCATTAAACCTTACCTAATTCAGTAGAGCTAGACGTGATCTACCAAGCATTTTATTTCAGTTTTGCCTTACAAAGGAAGTAATTATCGTATCATCCCAGTTTAAACAGTAGCGTCTGCTTCTTTTCATTTTAAAGATCTTAAACATGTAGGGCTGTATATGCCTTACATTCCAAAATATGCTTTTTCTAGATGGTCATTTCTGTGAGAATTTTTTCAAGATCACACGGGATGGTACATGTAATGATATCATTGACTATTTAAATTTGTACACTATCTTAACGTAAGTAGTTTTAGTAGCTCAAGAATTTCGAGGTCTTTTATGCATGCTTTACATAATCAACCTACAGAATAAAACACCTCCACCATATCATTACAATATACTAAGGGTAATACCAAAATGATAATGGATGCTGTACAAAGGTATGCTGTTGGTATGTAAGGAATCCAGGTAAATTCCAAGTAAACAATGGCGTGCTTAGAGGGCAGATTTGGGAGCACAGGAAGTAGCCATGGAATGAAGTTGGGAATGGTGCATTGTTCCTTGTCCGAGAGTATATAACATGATAATCATTTACGGTGTAGTTCTCAGACGTGCACGACATAGTATGAACTTCATATCATAATCGAATTGAGAATAACCTTTTACAACAATTGCAAAAATAACGGCGTTTACTTGAAAAATTATTTGGTTGTGAAACTTAGAGGCTTGTTGTTAGTCATTAAAAGAGGTTTGAGCTATGTGAACGTATTCCTTTGGGCAAAATATTGGGGAAACTTTAATATTTTTGTGAAATTTTAAAAGGGAAGTTTTGAAAATGGCGAAAACTATTTTACAACAGTTGAATTTGTTTTGTGTGACTGTGGTGTTAATACTTATTACGGAATATAATTCAATTTATGGTAGTCCGTTACCTGAACCTAACCCACAACCTCAGGTCCCACCAAACCAAATTCCTCCCCACATCGCAAGTCATCCTGCCTTAAGTTCAATCACGAACTCTAAAGAAAGTGCCCTTCTGCAATATGCATTGAATACTCAGAACAGAAGAGGACCTGGTCCAAGCCCGCTGGTCTTGCAGCAAAACCAACACAGGAACCTAGCCCTTGTAAACAGTATTCAAGGTCAACGATCTGGTCAACCATTTTTACCCGGTAACGCTGGCCAGTTTCAAGGAAATCAGCAATCATATCAGCAAGGGAATGCCAATCCGGAAGCTAAAGCATTTGAAGTACTGCAGCAATTTAAAAGCCAAGGACAAGCCAGTAGTGGCTCTAGTGGCTCTTATGAACCGGTGGCTCTGACCCCGTCACCAAGTACCTATCCATATCACCCGCAACATCAGCACCAACACCAGCAGCTTCAACAACACCAGCATCAACATCTTCCTCCAGGCGGACCACCTGGGGCACAAGACTTGGGTCAAGAAAATGAGAGGGAGGATATTCGTAGGTTGAAGTCTTTGCTGAATCTCAGTGGTCGACCAGGTGCTCAAGGAGCAGCAGGGCCCAATTTCGGTAAATTATGCTCTGTCATTTTCAGAAAGTCCATAACGTTGTTACATCTACCTTACAACTTTATAAATATATTTTTATAGGCGGGACACCAGGATCTCCAAGTATAGGTGTAGTAAGTCAAAGAGGAGTAATAACCCCAGGTAATCCTCATGACCACCACCATCACCACGGACAGCCACCACAACAGCCTTACAGCCCATCCGTTACTCCATATCCTGTAACATCTCCATCCCAGAACAGCTTCGGAAACGTTCCTTATGGTCAAAGCCCACGCCCTTCTGTATACTCTGACCGTGGAGGGCCAACTTCTGCTCCAGCAGGCGTCATTCACGTACCATACGGATCAAATGGAAATCAACATGTTCATATTGCTCAAGATCATGGCCATGACCACCAACATCAACATAATCACGGCCAAGGTACGTTAGGTTACCGTTACCGTTTCAGGAAGTGAAGTAATTCTTTAGTAGGTAACCTTTCTTTGGAAAACAGTTTCCGGTGTAATGCATTAATAAGTATAGAAATAGGAAACAACATAAATTCCCATGTTTATGTGACGTAGCTTGCAATATGTTAAATAATATCTATATTTAATCTACTAGCAGAAACGTGACTCATAGTTGTTATCAATAACTCAGTTGCAAGCACTCATTATGTTCGAGACGTAATTTTCTCACGCTTGTAATACATTACAATATTTTTACACAAAGTTTAGCTTTAATACTTTTTCAAGGTTATATATACAACAGCTTTGCACAACATTATGTAAGAACAGGTTAATGTTTGTGTTTTTATGATTTTAATTTATAAAGTAACAAATTTAAGTTCACACCACACCTAATTTGCAAGTCACAAGTAGTAGTACGTTATAGCCTTTAATGTAATGATGTATTCACGTATTCTTTCATTCTTTCTGGGTTACAGATGCCCGAACTTTAATTCAGTCTCTCGACAATCCGTCAGCAGCATATCAACCTCTTGTTTACGTCGACCCAGTAAGGGACCCCTCTTCCATCAACAGACATGTACAGCCTAGCCAGAGCGTTTTCATCTTGCCAGCATCCGATTTTCAATCTGATGACTTCCAGAGTACGAACCGGTTTTCGTTGCCTTACCGTTACTTCTACTAGTAAACAAAATACTCTTACTGAGTAGAACTATTTCTGTAGAATAAATAGCTAATAAGTTCCAAAAATAATTTTTTATTCATTGTAGGGTTACTAAATCGACCCGCTGAAATCTTAATTGATGTAATACCGGCTGATGGCAGAAAGCAAGGAGGTGATTTTGAGCTTCACAATTTTTCTTTACTTCTTACTCCAAGTACGTATGCAAGGTGTGCACAAGCCACACACAAAAAAGGATACGGAGGAAAGTGCAAACTTATTTTGAAAGTTGGAAAGAAAAGTGGACCATTTGCTCAGCCAGTCCAAGTATCATATTAAAAAAATTAATTAAATGTTATATCGATTAAACTGACTTACGCATTAGTGTATGTACTAAATACGCCATGTTTACAGTTTAAAGTTTGTTATCAGAAATTGGATTGTTTATATTAATCTTAAATAGTCCAGGGTTGTTATCAAATTTAGGGTATGGGAATTCAATAGAATAATGTTTACACGTCACACCATAAACACACGTGCAATGCAATAAGAGGTTCAGCGAGAAAATAAATGGAGGCACAACCGAGTGCTGCATTTTCAACAAACATTTCAATCAAGAGAGTAATTTGTTTTTATATCAAATTTTATTGTTAATTTAGCAGTTTTTATACATAATTTTATAAAAATAAAATGTGAAATTAGCAAAGAAGTTAGACAGTCAAACTCATGCAATCAATAAGCTAAGGTTAGATCAGAAGTATTCGATTTGCGAAACGAATTGTATGAAGCACTTTTTCAGTTTATCAAAATGTCGTTGCATATTCAAAATCAGGCTGATTTTTGAAAGCTGTTAAATGCACTTTGACATGTCTTGCACAGTCACAAAACTATTTTGACAATCGCATCATGATTGTTGATACAAAAATACAAAGATAAAGAGGATTTTTGCATATGCCCACAGAAATTTCATTGCGTATTGCGTGGTGAGTAATATTAGTAATTTATGCATATTCGAATTTAAACAATAATTGACTTCGTTTACATTATGAAATTTGTTACAGCACAGGGAAGAAGGGCTGCTGTTGGACTGGTGTTACCCTTAACTTGCATTCCTACCATAAATTAATTACATACGCGTCCCCAAGTCTTCACGCATCAAATACGCATTATAATTATCGTGAACAAAAATTGCCGTTTGTTTGCACTATTAACCGTTTATTGAAACTCTTACATGTATGCATATATCTACTTCGTCTTTAATTTATAAATATTTAAATAGTTTACAATTTCAGCGAATATCGTTTTACATATCGCGTAACTGCTAGATGACTTTAACTTCTTCTTCCTTACATCATCTGATTAAAGTTATGAAGCCATTAGACAGGGAACATTATGTGAGCCTATTTCGTAAGTTTTTCTGGGAGTCCTCTGATGACACAAAATAGAGTTATGCCCAGTGATGTTTAGAATAGCTGGAGGGTATCCGAATAAGAAAAAGAAACAAAAACAAAGTGTTTTGTTCATTCAGATAGATTCTACAAAAAACCTTTATGAATTATATTTTGCTTCAGATAAGTACACAATATGGATAAAAACATCTTATTCATCTACAGTTTAAGTTCCGTTCCGTCCTTTACCAAGATATGATGGACTTATTGTTTATTCATTTGCAACACGTAAATCCCAATGAGAAATCATAATCGCCAGAGCTTTACCACGCAATCATTTACGTTATTGTAATATACATGGCTTCATTTTCACACTTGGAGTCTATGATACATAAATCCCATAATACCTTTATAAATGATGAGAAAAAATAGCAGAAAACGTATCCATGTATAAACTTACGTACAATAAAGACGCAAAAATCATAAAAAATTGTGCATTAGTGTGTCTTTTTCTTAAACTCTTAAGCATATCCTTTTACTTCCAAGAAGATCTTATATTGAGAGCATTGCATATATATGCGCACCAAACAACAATACAAAATACAATGGACTATTATTGTGTACTGCTTCTCAATACCATTAGCATTAGCATATGTAATCATGCGGATGATGACGATCTTGGCAAAAGTAGCCATCACACGTATCAGGTCAATGTGGGTAGGTTTTTGCCACAGGTATAATCACAAGCTAGATTTCATTTGACGAGTGCAGTTTGATATTTTTATTAGTAGGCGCTTGTGACAAGAATTTTGCATATTTTTACGATAGACCGTTTGAGTTTAAACCTCTTAAAAATCAACGGTTTGTCGTTATATGCTAGATAATTTTGAAATCTATCATTTTAATTTTGGACACATTTAACATATATTTAAAACATGGCTTCATTGGTGACAAAGGTTTGTGCAGCTGTTCTTCTAGCATCAGCAGCAACAGCTTTTCCAGTTTCAATTAGTGACTTTCAGAAGCATTTTGAAATTGTTGAAGGGCCAAAGGAACTTTTGGTACCATTTGATTCTGTAAAGGACGCTTTGGGTACGATCCGCAAACCAAAAAATGCAGACGGAGAAGTGGTAGATAGTGACTATGTGGTATATGGAAAATATTATCTAATGAAGGCAAAACCTTTTGGAATTGCTGATCGACGGCATTCTGACTTGGATAACAAAAATTCATTAGCCGGTAATTTAGCAGGTAAGACATTATGAAGTTTATACCGACTCGATTAGCTGAATGGCACTGTCATTTTAAAGCTTTTGTCCTCATGTCCATATTTAATTTCTACAGATAAATTGAATATAAAGAGCCCTCCTAGTCTCAAAGATGAATCAGTTAATGAAGGCACTTATGAAGATGCAATTGCTTTTCCAGCTCGAAGTGAAGAGTCAACCAAACGTCCCTACAGATTTCATTCTAAAAATACTGGCAACATGGACATGAAAAACCGTAAGTTAGCTCATTTAAACACAATGCATCTTAAAATTGTATTAGATACTTACTGTCGCGGATTGTTTGGCTTAAAGATCATACTTATTTACCTGTGTGGAAATAGTATATTAAGTTTAAGTGTGCCACCTTCAACTTTACCTTATAACTCCTTCATTTTTACGAATGTTCTCTGTCAGTGTCATGCCAGTGGTAACCCAGTCGTCCGCCACAAGTAGCAGTTTTTGTAAAGGATGTACAGTGGTAGTATGCAAAAATGTACATTCATTTACATACATTACATGCCTTGCTTAGGTATGCAAGAATTTGTACTAGTTGTAGTATCATCCAAAAATGCAATTATTCTATTGACGTCATTGTAATATCATTGTACTTTCTACTGGTTGTGTTTTAAGCGCAAGTATCCCACTAACGTTCTCACACAGTTGATTATTACGAAATCCCGTTCACATCACAATACACTTTCCTTATATGACGTAAATGATGAATCACGCATAATACGTATATGTATGTCTGGAATTGTTCTTTGTTTTTTAATGCCAAACAATTCAAGCATTTGTCAAGCCATTTGCAGCTTAACTCAGTTACATTTGAGGTTATAGCCTCCAATTATGCGTAAAATGATTAAATCTAAACTAATTTGGGACCATTTTCAGATCACGGGCCTAATCATGGACAAATCCGGAAAATTGAGGAGAGAAGCGCCCCAGAACAAAGAGGCACAACTACAGAATCTACAACAGAAGCATTTAAAAGTACTGTAGAAAAATTTTCAACAACAGAAAGTGCAGACCAAGACAGTACTACTGGCTTAGATAAAGAAGCTTTAGAACTCCTTCAGACACTCTTACCACAATCGACTCAGGGTGGAATTCCCAAGCGTGATGCTGCTTTTACGACAAAAACTCCAGACGCCGGTACCGTTTTTAATACGGACAAGGATACTTTCGACATTAGCAACAGATTTCTAATTCATGTCCCTAACAAAACTAACCTCACTGCTGAATGTCCAGAAGGTCAGAAACGAGCTCATCGTGGGATCTGTAAACCAGTTTTTGTTCATAATCCGTCACCACAAGATGGGATGTATGCTGGTAAAATAACCGTCCCAAACTTTATCTTAAGGAAAGCTCAATCTAATAGCAATAATAATAATAATAACCCCAACCGTAATTTAGAGTTGATCGCAGTATTCAGATCTTTTATAGAACTTGAAAAGCGATTGCAGAAGTCAATCCAAAGTGCAGAGAGGCAACTTCACGGTATGGTTCATAACATCAGGGACACCAGTAGCAATACTAGTAGTACTCCAAAGTTAATTAATCAACAAAGTCAACCTAAACTAAATTAAATATTACTAGAAGTTTGAGGTTTCCTTTTTGCCATCTGGCTGCCATTTTCCTTCTGGATCTCACGCAGTTTTGCACTGTTTAACCTTATTATTAATATATGTATTCAAAATATGAAAGGTACCATGTAAATATGAATACATACCTAAATGACTTAAATGAACTTATCGATAATTCTAAGAAACTTTATTTATCTAATTATTATCGTCGCTTTTAAAGATACACACTCATTATGTTGTGTAAACCGTCTATTTTTAATTTTAAACCGTCAGTTTTTACAATGTAAATTATGATGCTCCACGGTAAGATTTGTAAGTTCAATAGTCCAAATTATGGATCAAATCAAAATTTTGAAAAATAAAATAAATATACTGGAAATTTACAAAACTTTTATAGAACGCCTTCCTATTTTGTCTTGAGGTAAATTAGCTGTTTTTCATACAATTGGATTTTAATGACAGTTTATACTTGTAGAAAAATTCTCTAATACTGAAACGTTAATTGAACAAAAAATTAAAACATGCATAGGTATATGAACTTTGGGCTCGATTGCCAAAAACAAAACTGAGTATATGCTGTAGTAATAGTATCCACTTAAAAAGATATTGGTCAAACGCTGGAAAATATTTTTGTCGTAATTCAGCAGTTTGAATTGGATGTTTATTGGTCCACGTTGAATATGACTTAGAATGGTTCATACCAAAGATAGAACAACTAGATATATTCACAACTTTTATTTGCGAATAAAAAATCCGTTCCTGGCTTCGGCTTGTGATTAGCACGAACTAGTATCCAAGCCAGGAACCGAAAAAATTCCATTATTTAATAGGAGTATGGGCCTATTTTAGTTAAATAGTCTCAGGTTCATACTAAGAAAATAGGAACACAATTTTAGGAAACAGACATACAAGTAACAGGAAACTTTTTACGCAAGGTTGTGGTTCAAAAACATGTACAATGTTCATCCTATGTAACCAACCAGCGTCTAAGTCTAAGTAAGAAATAGATACATTCATTATGCTCGTCGGCTTGGTTTGTTTATATTGGCAATCTCATCTTTGTTGCGTAACAGTACGAATATGCAGTATATACTATTTAAAAACATTTTTTCCTCGAGGGTTGCCCTTCCATCACCTCCACCACAAATTTGAAAAAACAAGACATTTTTGTTTCTATATTACAACTTGCAAGCATATTAGATTCGCTATGTTATGAATGCAACAGAACATGTAAAATTATAAAGGCACGCAAATTTTGCTACAACATATTTATTTTTGGCTTAACCAGTTTAGCCGGGCTTAGAAGAAAGTTGGTGTTAATTTTTTCACGTGCTCCACACCTCTTTGTGGTTTGTTCGAATTTTGTTTGTATTATTTACTACAAAATCGGAAAACTTACCATAAAGTATTGATGTTACTCCAGTGACGATTGGCGTTTGCTGTACACCTTGCAATGGCCTGTAGGTTCATTTACATTTTAGTCACGCAACAATTTTGACAAGGCCTTTAATAGTTAGTAAAAGCTGCCCTGTACTTATTGCTCAGAATGTTTAAAAAAAGTTATTTAGAATATTTTTACCTTTACTGGGATACGATTTTTCATTCATTAACTCCTTTAGGGTGTACAAAGTACAAACAACCCTTTTTTCTCTCCACAGAACTTCTTTTATAAAAATGCATACTAAAAATATGGGTACATTAGATAAAGCAATGAGAAACTTTTATATCTTTTCATGGTAATGCGTGCAAGCCCTTAGTTAGGTACCAAAATGAATAGTGTATACAAGAGATGATACGTCTTTTCGGTTGATTACATGTAATAAACTTAACTGCAAAAAATCGTGAAAAGCATCATCATCAGCGTAGCTTCAATTTACTTTGATCGTTTTAATCGTAATGACATGATATTACAAGGTGCTTTGTAACCACTTTTTGCATGTATCTGAGAATTACACAGAATCTGAGAAAATTTGCGTGACGAATGATTGAAGTCGCTTTTATTCCCTCAAGCAGTAAATTATTAGAATAACATAATATATAATATCAGAAAGTAGCTTTGAATTCTGGTATCGTAGTTTTTTCTCTACATATGTCTACTACGAAAATGAAGACATTTTTTATACCTCAGTCACAAGTGAAGTCATTTAGATTTAATCAACTTTTTTTCCCTGATTTTATTGTTCGGTAGGGCACAGTCCGTAGTCCAACTTTGGCACCTGGACGGCAACTATACATTGACTAAGACATGGGAAACCAAAAGTACTTTTGGATTAAACATACGTAAATAACACCTTCTTTGAATTTGTCTTATAAAAATGTCTTCGTGATGTCAGAACCACACGGAAAAGCCGGAAACCTTAGTGGTGCAAGAGAACATAGTGTTTACGCGATCCAGCTTCACAGCATGTAGCCTCGCTTGTCTAAGAAAGTGGTTCTTTCAATAACTATTATCTTTCAGTTGAAGGAAAAATTGTGACTGTAAGCTTCAACATTGAATTTTGTGTGAGCATTTTGTGTCAACTGAAGTTATAAAATTATAGTTCAAACCCGGATTTTGCTTTAACATAATATATAAACACTTCGTTTTAACTTTCAGTCATACATGAAGTAATTATGCAAGTGAAAAGGCATTTCTATAATAGAATTTAACACATAAGAAAATGAAGCTTAAACAAAATTATATTATCCAGCTATTGCTGGTAGTGAGTATGGTTTTTCGTACGGGGGAATCTTTCAAGCTTCCCTTGAAAATTAAAAAACTTCAAAGACCAATGCGAGAAATGCAGCTTGAAAGTGAGGAGGGTAGATCTTCAGATATTAATTCAGTATTATCAGCACCAGGAAAAACGCTAAAGTACCCTGACGAATCGGAGACTGGTGATGATGGCGTGGATAAAAACGGAAATGAAAATAATTATTTCCCCTTCTATCCTGTCGTAGTTTCTTTCAGAAATGGAGCGTTTCATAGTGACAGCAGTTATATTGGCGAAGGGTCCCCTGAAACTATAAAATGTAAATGCGCATTATTTTTTCGAGTATACAGAGTTAAAAATTCTGAAAATTATAGAGTTTTAATTATTTTTTTAAATATATGAGCAGATGAAGATGCACGAACCCAATTGGAAAAATTTTATAAGCATCCGACCAAAACGAAATCAGCCGCAGAAGAAATTATTGTATTCCCAAACGAAGACGATTCATTGTCAGATACAAAACCTAATAATTCAGATGACAATCATGACGGTATGTATTTTTATATTTATATATTGCGCATTTTTGAATGTTAACCTCATTAATTTTGCTGATTTTTTTGCATTTACAGTAATGAGATTTGGTTCTGAATCTCAAGAAAGTAGTGCAGGATTATTTCCATCCTCGAAGGAAGTAGACGGGTCTACTAACAATACTACTTCTGATGATGATACAAACAAGCAATCCTTGGTAACTTTGGCACAAATTGTTCGACATTTCCTTACTCACAAGACGGAGCCTGACCCATCTTCAGTTACAGAAAACGCTCTGGAAGCAGAGACAGAGACCTTAGAGTCAACTACAGAATTAGAGGTACAAGAACAGTCTTTGTATTCTGGACCGAAGCTCAAAGCAAATGCGGACTCTTCTGACGAATGTCCTGATGGATTCAAGAAAACTAGGAATGGGTTTTGCCAAAAACCTTCCCGGAGGCTGGGGAACGGATAATTTTCTAACCTGTGTTTCCAGTAGATTGAGAATAAACCTAGATCTGCCATGCAATGCAATTTATTCTCAATCTACTGTGTTTCCAGGATCTTGTATATTACATGTACAATTATTTAAGATATTATATACCTTCGCTTTAGACAAGTAGACCTTTCGCAAGATGTATACTTAAAAATATACTTGAAAATTATAAAACTTTTATATATTGTACTCATTTTAAAGATGACGCCGCATCAGTTTTTACAATTTTTAAAGCTCGAATATTCACATGTATATGTGTGTGCATTTTGCATTACATTTTGCATTTGCATGTGTGTGTGTGCATGTGCATTTTTCTGGGATACTTTTCCTTTTACGTTTCGTCATCTTAATTAGTGGCATCGCCTAGTTGGTAACTAGTTGAAGGTGGAACATTATTTATTGGTATATTTTATGTGAACTACACTCCGATAGTCATCATTGATGGAGAGGAGAAGAGAAAAACTCAGCATCTGATTTTCACATGAATTACTGAATTTTTTAATACTTAAAAGCATTTACATACATAATTTTGTAGGGAATATAAATACATGCATTCGCATATATAGCAATATTTAATGTTACTAGGTATGTGTGTATCTAGTTATCTGTAGTAAGAATGGGAATAATGCCTCCCTTTGCTTATCTAATCTGTGCTACTTATGTAAAACTTGGCATCTGGACCAGTACTACAACTCTTGCTTTACTCTTACGATACGGTAGTATTAAACATGTTTCCAGTAGATTGTATGTAATTTTTAAATATTAAATTGAAGTAAATAAATACAAACTCAGCTGCAAACTGACAACTATTGGTGCCTCACTCAGTCAGGATAATTAGGTTTCATAAGAAAATCAGAAACTATGAAGTGTTTTTGCCTCTTTCTTCTGGTTTCTGCCTGCTTTCTAAGTGGAAGCAGTTACCGTATATTAACAGTATTATTGATAGCCGGTCGAAGCAACATGAACTATTTTGACCCGATCCACCTAGAATTAGCCAAGAAAGGACATTCAATCACTGTGATTTCTCCAACTACACCCTTAGTACACCACAAGAATATTAAAGAGATTGCTGGGTTAGACTTTGCAAAACTAGTACAAGGTCTAATGAAAGAACCAGATTTTTTTGAAATGAGACTTTCAGGAGAACGAATGGGGAGCCCGTTTCTAAAGGATAAAAAATTTGCTGCTGACTGTGATGCATTTTACCAGCTCCCCGTTGTACAAAATATAATCCATGGTTCGGAACGGTTTGATTTAGTGATGACCATGGCGTTTATGAATGAATGCGTATATGGGATTTTCCATCACTTAAATGCTTCCACAGCTATTATAAGTACTGTGCCAACTATGCCTTGGTTTGTTGCGCTAACTGGAGCACCCACGCTACTTAGCTTTACACCACATATTTATTGGACTGGAGCAGCGGAAATGAACTTTTTAGAAAGAGTAGGAAATCTTGGGACTTTTATTTACCAAATGTTAACCCGTAATTATGTTTACTTGCCTGCTATTGAAGAAGTTTACAGAAAATACATTCCAAATGCACCTACAGTGAATGAGATTAAGCAAAATGTCAGCTTAGTAATGGGCGCAGGTACAGTAGGCTTTGGTCCAATTCGTCCTTCAATGCCTGATTTGATTGATGATATTGGAGGTATACATTGCCGACCGGTATTACCACTTCCAAAGGTTAGGCTTTTGTTTTAAATTGCCACTTTTAATGCAGCGTGTCATGAACTAAATTTTATAACTTTTACCAGGAAATAGCATCCATGATCGCCAATGACAAAGGAGAAGAAAGGGACTTCATATTTTTTAGTTTAGGGTCCATTGTTCAAGGACACAAAGTTCCTACTCAAATGCGGGAGGCTTTCCTGAAA
>JAHZNG010005207.1:0-11926 GCA_027744375.1 Orchesellides sinensis | reverse complement strand
CCACGTGTCATAGGTACATAGTACATATATATTACACCCTCCGCGCTTCGAGCAAGCCTTATTCGCAATGCCTTTCTGACTTGATCTCAACTTTTCACCATCTGCTTACCAGTATGAATGCGAAATATATCCATAAGTAATTTTCAACTAAGGCATCTGAAGAAGCAGTCGCATTTACATCATCTTCAGCTTTTTCTAGCTATCTCGAATCCATGTTTGGTTCTAATGTCATTGTGCCAGACTCCTTTCGACGATTGTGGAAGTGCTTACATCTAAATAGGACACTGAATCATATAATACTCATCAAAGTGAAAGGACCAAGAGAAATATGAATATGAAAGCAAAAACTCATTAAGAACGTTCCTTTTCTCCTGTAAATATTTGTGACTTTCAAAGCTCTTCTTCCCATTTGAGGGATTATGTCTAGAAGGATTAAGAAAGAGCATAAGGGAGACACTTTTTGTCCACACACTTTGGCAATATAACCTTTTGATATTAACGTCACTTCAGAAATAAGCGCATGAAAGATCTTATCACAGTATGTATAAATTACCGGAAATTCTTTCGACATTTGTCAATATGACATTTATTGTCAGCGTAAGAGTTTCAGGCAAATGAAATGGGGAAGAAAAATTGTGTACTAATAATATTTGATAGTAGAAGAACCATAACAGTATTAAAGTACTCAAAGCAGTTCAAAACTTTAGCCTTACAGCTACAGTTCTACGGGGTTTGCTTTTTTTCAATCCAGAAATTGTCCAGAAATCTTTCTACATAGAATAATATTATAGACTGGTTGCTGTTAGATTAAAATTTCAGTTTATCAGTTTTGCTCGGGTTAAAACATTAAAATTGTATTAACTCATTTATTCAGCATTTCTAGTAAGTAGAGCATCGCTACAATAAAAATGCAGCTTCCAATCCTCTTTAAACTATGGCTTTTGTAAAAAATCTGCAGCCTCTATATTATCTACCTAGTCCGCTTTTCATATGGTATGAAACTCACTTGCACCCAAAGCTATAAAAACCTACATAACAATGCCCAAGGTTTCATGTAATCTGATACAGAAGATGACGATGATGCACGACAACGGAATCACGGTTTTTGGAAAAGACACCGAGGCATCCATAGACATTTGGTACCAGTATCACAGCAATTTTCCCTCTGCCTGCTTTCACTCAGAAGTATTCATTTCGGAAATCAAAAATAATGGAGCCAATAACACTTCAATATGATTATGATTCCTTCCACTTTACCTCCAGCTACAACAAACTACTTAAAATCTCGGTACCTAAAAACTAGGCTACAAAATAAACCCTACTGTTTTTCACAGCATCTGCTTGGGAATGTGCCAGTATGGCAAGAAAATTTTGTGTCTGCTCTCGCTCTGTATCTTTATAGTGGATATAAGTATAACGGCAAATAATATGTGGGAGATTTAACGCATATTGCTTCAAGATACGTACTTTCACCATACAACAAAACACTTGGGTGGGAATAAGCTACACGCACTAACTACCCCATTGCTTATCCACCGCCGTGAAAACGACGGTAATGATAGCAAAAAAAAAAGGACTTTACATCAAATCACAGAATGGAGTTAACAGCAGACCTTTTTTGTAACCTAACCCTTTTATATAAAGTTTGCTTCACCGAAAACAATCACTATGAAGTTGATTTTGAGGGAGTAGGCTTTTCCGCTGCACTTATGAATCAATGAGATGCTTTAATTTACCTTTCACCTAAAAACCGTTAATGTTTGAGACTAACATAACCGTAACTCTTAGGACAGCTGGTGCAACGTAAAAATGTTGCTGTCAGAAAAAGGCTTTTGGTAAAGTACTGAAACTAAAATATTCTGTTTTGATGTTACCGGCAAAGTCCGAAGGTGAACTCCTGGAATGTTTAATTATATCCGTAAATCCACGTAAAAAAGAAAGCTGTCGAAATTGTATGAATACTTGTCTTGTTCCTTTAACGTAGAAATTTTGTCATGTAAATCGATAACTGGTGATCAAGGAAAGAGTCATAGTGCTTCTACTCCGTTTTCAAAAGTGCTTTTTCAAAGTTGAAATAATGCTCTTATATGCCTAAAACATAAAATAGTGCTTTTTGGTGCTTTTTAGAAATTTAAATGATACTCTTTTTATGTATGTTGGGTCCTAACACTATGCATTTTGATAATTTTACTTGAAGAAACAGATGGTAAAAGGGCCGATTTCAAATACTCGTTGAAATTTCAAATAAATTCAAACCTTACTAAATTAATATAATTCAGGTTTTTAAACTTGTAAAAACTGCAGAATTTAAAATTACTTTCACGTGTCTGTTTAAATAGTAATTTCTTCAGTGCAGTTTTTCGCAAAATGCTTCTCAATTCAGATATCTTTTAACCGTTTTAACTGCCCATGGGGTAGCCCATTATTTTTGCTTAAACTTGTAAACAAGTTACAAGATTACAAGAGTACGGTATTAATTATTTTAGTTTTTAGTCAAAGTATAATGAACTAATTATCTATTGGGTTATCCTTGTCAGTAGCGGTATTCAGAGTATTTGCATACAATTTGCGAAAAACACAAGAGAAAAAAATTAGATTTTCAAGTTTGCATTCTGCAGTGAAAATGCATGTGAACTTTCCCCACTTGAATGTGAAAATTGAGATTTTCCCCACCTTTCTGAAAAGTGATTTAAATGCTTTAAAAGTTAAAAATAAGGCCTAAAATTGCTTTAAAATGCTTTGAAATTTGAAATAATGCTTTATAGTGTTTTTAAATTTCAAAAGTGCTTTGTGGTGCTTCTATATGCTTTTTGAAAAGTTGGAAAAATACGTTTTTGGTATGAACTGTAATAATTACTCAAAATAATGTGGTATCTAAAGATAATGCGTTGCTTTTAACGCTAAAAGTGCTTTTATTTTTCTTTGCTGATGATTTATGCTCATGTATAATGTCGTTAGCATGCCTTCAGTAAATGGTGTCTTACATTGTTAGTTTTCAAAGCATTGTATTATGACACCCATTTTAATTAAAGTGTGTTTACAAAACTTGTCGTTCATCTCCAGAACGTTTACCTATAAAACTTGCCGGTGAAATGGAATATGTATAAACAAAATTAATGCCGGATTGTGTTGAGCAGCTTAAGGACCATTGTGAAAACATGGCCCGACAACTATACTTAAAGTCTACCTGACACTTTCACTGAAACGTAATCTTTTTAATGCCCATATCATTTGATAAGATTCTATGTAAGCCTTTTAAAATATAATTGTTACTGCTTTGTGCATATGTAAATACCTTTTGCCTTTCCTGCTACAAGCTTGTCAACAATTCGCTCGTAGCTATCTTCTCCTGCAACTCCTGAGTCCTTGACGAGCTTCTCTTTTGCAGCAATGCAGATATTGTTCTCTGGCAATAATCTCTCCAATTCTTCAAAAGCCTGTAAAATCAAAATTAAAAGAATTATTTTAGACAGAAAGCAAAGGATTTTCACACTTTGTCTACGACTGGTGTCCTTTTATCTCTTTTGAGACACAAATAAAAGGTGCTACGTATTTTTTTTAATAAAAATTAATTTCTCTCAATACTTCCCTTGGATTACAAGGCTAATTCGAGTGAAATGATTTGAAGCCTGGTTATTATTATAAATAGAAGCACTGGTAATATAAAATGTTCAGAGTTTCTTAGTATTTGAAATTATTTCGTGTCTAGTAATTTTACTGGAAATAGTAAAACAGATTGAAAAAGCAGTTGCTACACATTTAGTATACGTATAACAGACAGACGAATAAATAACATTTGAAAATATTCCAGGTAGAAAAATTCCAAGTCAAATGTCTATAATTGAAACCTCTGCCTATTATTATTAATATGAATAGAATTATTTGTATTATCTTTTATACTGGATTTTTGTAATATTGTCCAATATTGCTGCAGTTTGCTAAGCTGTATATTTTATTTATAGCTCACAACAACGATTTGTGTTGCAAGCTATGTAGATTGTTTCAATCTGGAATTAATATATGAGTACTTATTACATTTATGTGCTTCGTTTGGCCTCTCATCACACGCCTGTATTGGCCCGACAAAGTGCGTAACTCCTTTATAGGCTTCAACCCCCGTTTTAAAAGTATAGTACAAGTATAAGTATCCATTACTCGCTAAGGGAAACGGCTGCATGCATCTGGTGTATAAAATTGTATTTAGCCATAATCTTGTGTAGGGTAGTAATTTTATCTCACGATATATAAGTTATGTACAGTGCAATTACATTAAAAGTTTTTCTAGAAATGGTTCCCAGTGAAAGTACTACGTTTATAAAAGTATGTAGTTGACTTATTTAATTGGAATATGTGCAGCTTTGCTAGGTTTTATGTTAAACATACAGTATATTTCTTGAGTATATAAAGCTGGCAGGCCGAAATTTAGAAATAAGTTTTGGAAACTTTATACACAATTAAAAATAAGTATATTGCTGAAGGAAGCTATAAGTCTCATAAACTATGTAATGCAAAGACGACATGAGCACATGCTTAGCTAGTGACTTAATACTGGAATACTGACACGGTTCCAAACTTCTACTAGATAAACAACAATCATGAAAGTAAGTTGCAAGACTTTGCTTAGAGCAAATTCATCTTAACATTGAAATAAAAATAATGTTACTTTCTTGGCAGTAAACGTCTCTTGTACACTAAAAATTGCTAGAATGCAACTATTGGATCCCCACATTCTCCTGAAATGTGTATTATTGGTTGAATATTTTATGACAAGCTTGTTTTGTTACAGTAGATGAAATAAAGAATGAAATTTCACATTAAATTTTTATTCATTCTCTTTATGGATTTTTTTATTTTAACCAGTCACATAACGATGTAGCATACTGTTTTTCAGAGCCAAATGCTCGTACAAGTTTAACTTTCTCCACATAGCCAACTACTCACGAAGAGAAAGTTATTTTATTGAAGTACTCAGTTTATCCAAACAAACCTAAAATATTGGGATGAAGACAAAGTAAAACGAATTCAATCTCTAAAATTGTACGAAAGTTCATGATCAAACCAAAAATAAATATAATCACTTGCTTATTACCTTTATTTGTACATAAATACTTATTTCTACGAATAAACTTTTTTAAGCTCTATCTGGTATAAAGCAACGTTTGCTATATGATTCGATTGAGCCTGTTTGTCTTAAGGTCGAATATTTTTCTCTGGTCTGGTTTGGATTCGGAATCAATTTTACATGCATGCAAATGCATACTTTTATACATACTGAGTGTGCCGATCTATTCAAAAACATGGCACAAACGACTGGCAATGGTTATAGAAAACCAAAGACTTTTTTATTTTTCTGAAACAACTCATTTTAGAGCATAAACTACTGGGTAGGTATATGTCAAAACAATAGACGTACATACATGTATATGCTATTGAATTTTATGCCCGAGTACAAATACAATGCAGAGGAAAATAGCTGAAAATACAGTCTAACAAGCTGGGAAATACTTGCGCAAAGCAATAGTGGTTTACAATGAAAATACTTATTCGTATTCATTGAAAATCTCCCATGGATTACCGTCACATTTCACACATATTTTATACTTAGTCCTTAATTGAATAAAACAGACCATTAATTTCATACCGTATGCGGGCTTAACTTGAGCTTTTCTAACTAACACCGGCAACCCTGTGTATTATTGAGATTACATTGGTAACATAAGTTCGTCCCTCATAAACGTGGTCAGTATTGCCATTCTCAATTCAACTTGATAGAAAGTCGCACCAACTTACTTGCATGCTTTACGGAAATCATGTTACGTTTTTTGTAATTCGTGTATACGCCGTATGGCGACTCAGTAAATTGAAAATATGCTAATGTTGTACTTTTCTACATTGTAGTCCAATAACGCTTCTCTCATCACTTATTTACAAATAGCTAACCAAACCACATTCGCAATCCTCAGTTATTTGCTTGCAATACTTTCAAGTTATTCCTTGTGATTCTTACACCAAAAAGCGTTAATTCTAAGCAGTTTAGGGTATACAGAAAAAGACCGGAATGAATTCGGTAAAACTAATTTTAACCACTTTCCATTCCAATTTGTTTTAAAGTAACCATTAAATATTAATTGAAAACGCTCACCATATTGCACAGTCATTAATGCAAAATGCAATTTTATTATGTTGTACTACCCGCTTATTTGACAGAGTCGTCCTATAGAGATTTCATTTCGCTACTTTTTTCCATACCATTTTAGATCATATTGAAATATAATCGGACAATTTAAAACTCAAGCAATACAATAATCATGTGTGAGCCTTCTAGCAACCCTACAACTTATGACTAAAATTGCTGCAATGCTATATAAGTATACCGAATAAAAGAGAGATGCTACCTGAATTTTATTGTAAATTTTTTATTCATAATCGATAATACATGCATGCATAGACACCTAGATATGCCCAACTCTGAAATTTATTCAGAAAGACCGGTGGCTTTTTGCTTCTTCGTTGATAATATCGTGATACACAATTGTGAAAAAATACATACGCATTGTACATTATTCGGACGTACTATGTTTCCTTCAAAGTCGATCTTATTCAATGTTCAAACATAGCATGGAGATCAGTAAGTAATCTGAGGCATTGAAAAAGAATGAGTAAACTGCTTAACTTATCCAATTCTCTCCAGGTAAAAACTCCGGTCTTACTTTTTGTGTCTGGTTTGGTCGGGAAAGAAACCCTTTTAAAACAGACTTTTTTTGTGTTTCTTGAAGCAGCATGTAATAAATGGGAGTAGTGAAGTAGGAAGTAAGAAAAGCGTGGGGGAATCATGAAAAAGAAACGAGGAATAAAAATACCTTTCTTCAGGCTATGAATTATATCGTATAACGTCCGTCCATGGATTAAATTCTGTAGGCTACTCACATCACATCATTTTTCATCTTCAGTCAGACAAACAATCAACCTCGTTTTTGTGTACAAACATCGTATAACTCCACAATCAAAAAGAGTACCAGGTTTGTATTACATGTGAAACCAGTCAGTGTGTTGTTGTCATTGTTCAACTGGCTACTATTCCAGAAATCGATACGAAAAACTTTGTGAAACGAGAAATAAGATGCTGTGCAGTATGCTTTATAAAATATCACGAGGCATATGGCAGTTTTATTAAACCTTACATTGCTTGTCCGCCCCTGACCTTAGTGATTGTGGTAAAGGTAACGGCAATAACTACACATTGGATAAACATAGGTGGGAGAAAACACACTAAATGCCGATGGTCATTCTTTCGCTGGAATGGTTTTATAAGAAGAAATAAATCTGCGCACACAAACAATCGTGCAAGCGTTCACAAGCAACACAACGGTTATTTGAACATAAGATAACAGGATAAGCAGGTACCATCCGGATGCTGTCACATATCTAGGACACGTCTACGTTGATTCCATCAGTGGCATGTCATGTCATGTACAATGTCGGTATTTGTTTTGATTTTTACCTATTACAATATATTGCAAAAAAACCTATTCCATAATATGATCTATCGTTTTTACTATAGGGTTTGATAGTAGCCTAAATACCACAAACTTGTTTTTATCAGTTTCAGTAGTGTTATCGAGACTCGTTTGTAGAATGGTCACATTATCACTCACAATAATCTAAATCTCTGTGTGCCTTTTTGAACACTGTGAGGTAAATGTTGGAGGTAGTTTCCTTGGGCGGCAACTTATAATATTATGCAGTCTGACAGTATCTTAGATTCAAAGCTTGAAATCTAAAACACGGAAGGAAACCTGCCTAAGGGACGCAATTTGCTTAGTGTCGTAGCCTAGCTGGGGCTTCGTTTTTCATAATGTCCCTGTGTTGCCCATCTTATTGCTGTCTGTCTGTTATACATTTATAACAATAGCTCGTGTTTTGTCCTCCATTTTGGTTTTCTTTTATTTCCCTCCGGTGTCACCTTAATGCATTCTGGGTTTCTATATATACAAGGCTACAAAGCTACTGTGTAGAAACGGATTTTCTTCAACCATCAAAATAATTTAGAGCATGTATTCTAAGCAAATATACCGGAAGGAAGGAAGGAAGTAATGTATAATGGTTATTTCACCTCATAATCATGCATATGGAGTTTTTTGTTAAAAGAAATCCCTACATATACATATTTAAGGGTTGGCGTGTTAAGCCACATAACATACCAATATATATATGTCTCGTACTGCGTATTCCACTGTGACTGACATAAAATCAGATAACCAATAGATTATAGTTCTATTGGTTATCTGATGACATAAATACTTACATAACGACAAGCAAAGAACTGAAGCTACAAGCGGCAATGTCCACAGAGGTTTATCTTTCTTCCTCGAAGGAGAAGAAAAGTGCACATAATGCATACATAGCTTTATGAATAGTAGCCTCCAGTAGAGAAAGTACAAGGAAAAACTTAAAGTTTCATGGTAAACTAGTGGACTTGGGTAGCTTATTTCTTTAAATTCATGAATGTGTGCATGCGTGGTACCCATTATTGTTGATCTACACCGTTGCAGGCTTTGCACGTATTCTTTTCTCATTGTGTGCGAACCTCAAAACAGCGGAAATCCAATGTAGGAGAAAGCTCAAATGTACAACAGATGCATAACATTGGGACCGCACAGGAAACACTCAAAAGACCTTTTACTACTCCTGGCCAAAGTTATACTCTATAAAAAAATAGTGTGTTTATGCAGACGGACAAGAAGAAATTCTTACTCGAATGAGAAAGTAGACAGGAAGACTGGCTAAAGTAAAATACGGAAAGAAAAGTTTCTCAGTTCATTCAAATTATATGAGTTGAAATGAAGTGGTACAGTACATGGAGCAAACGTAGATCGTATATTATCCTTTCTCCTTCTCACTCTCAGAGCCAACTCAGTTGGGAAAATGCATCAGAGCGAAAAACGCATCACCTTACTTTTATCTGTTCCTGGCACATAAATGCATTAGTTTGGTTTGTATACCTACAAAGAAATAAGCAAACGTAACATGAGTCTGAAGGTCTACTGAATGTATCAGTCAGTCTGGCGATTATTTGCATTCATGCTTTTTTAGATATACAAAGTACTCGCCAGCTTTATTTCTTACTTGATAAACTATCTCTTCAATTTCTTCCTCCATCAACAATAACCCTTGCGTGAAAGCTATCTAGTTGTTGGCCACCATCTTGTACGTTTTCAGCTAGCAGTGAAAGCAGGAGAAAGTGCACCGACTCTTCTTTTGATGATAATATTATATAACTCAGGCGAAGCTAGTGATGATGGTTAACCTCAACCACTAGAAGCTACTGAATCTTCGCCAATCGCATAACAGCCTCCTTGTTTGTGTACATTTACTTAGATCAAATATTAAACCGCCATTCTATAATCCAACCTCATCGCCAACTTCGCATGCATTCTTGGAATGTATACTATGCTATTTTAAGGATGGTAGCCAAAATGGTATAGTAATTCACATAAATCCAGATATACTTCATTGAGAAGATGAAAGCTAAGCGTATGAACATATTACGTAAACAGAAAAAACGATTTTACTTTCAATACGAGGCATGTCTTGTCTATGTTTTCTGTTTATCTTCACTTAGCAGGGGGCGTCTTTGTAGTGTGTTATGTTTCGTCTAGTCTCTACTCTACAATACTAAACCCTGAACCCCCATAATGTATATGTATGCTCTGAAATGAAGTGAGGCTGATTTGTTATACTTTTTATACCAGTGTTCAGCTGGAGATCTTGAATTCAAATGCGAATGGCAAAATTGACGATCAAAATAATAATAATGCAGAAAGCTTATCTGGAACGAACTTAAGTAGTACGTTAAACAGAACGTATATTCAAGAAAATCCGTTTGACAGGAAATATATACACGACATACATATCTACACACAAAATGCTTTCGGTCCAAAGAAAATCCAAGTATGGGGGATCTTGGGACATGCTCTTGACGAACACAAAACTCAATTTCGATGTTTCTCTGAACTATATATTCATGATACTCTCATCTAGGACTATTTTTTAAATTGTTACTGGTTAAAATACCCTCAATCCTTACATTCGTTTTCCATTCATTCATCCATTCTCTCGTTTGTGTGCGAGTATTGAGCATGAAAGTCAATAATAATTCGCTCTTGAGAAAAATTCCCTAAACTAAACCTACTCTCGGAAGCATTCTTTATTACATTTGAATACTTATTCACGTTTTATGATGGAGGAATCACAAGTTATGGCAACATTTTTGCAATAAGGTTCCAAGTTAGAAATTCTATTTCTCTGATCTTAACCTCAGGGTGAACACTCCCTGCCTTTTCAGCAACTCTGATTAGTAATTCAATGGGGCATGGTATGAGCAAAAGCATGAAAGTCACATACATACATACATACATACATACATACTTGTAGTGTGCTTCACATTATTGCGGTAAGAAGATGCGATCGCGATCAAAAAAATCCTGGGAGCAATAAGAAAAAATGAAATATGGTAGGATTTATCTAAATAGTTACTAGCTAACCTCCTGTCTGTCGTCCGCTTCAATGAATGTCAATAAAAAAATAATGAAAATGGATGATGTTAATTGTGGAGTCCTCCTCTTGGTCACATTATGGCGTTCATAGCAGAGGTTAGAAGTATAATGCAATAACCTTTATATAGAACTTCGCCTATCAGATGTAACTTCAAGTTTATGCCGCAACTGTGTACTGTATATCCATTTGTATGTACATTGGAGAACCTAACATCTAAAATAGAATGTTCGCAGGTCCGATGTAAGTTCATTTAAGAGAAAGTTACATTCTTCAGTAACATTTAAGTGTGTTTGAAAATAATTCCTGTCATTCTCATACGATTTATAACCGGGCTTGATAATATAATATAATATTAACTCTCGACTTGAATGCCTACAATACATTTATCTGTTCTTGCGCACTGTAAATTGAATGTTTTAAACAAGCGTATTAACAACCTTCTCGTTTCAGATTCTGCAATCATACTTAAACATAATTTTACATTCCATAACGCCTGCAGTTTTCATCACAATGCAAATGCGAAACGATTGTTTTTTAATCTCTCATAATGAAAGCTTTTTAGTTATGTTTCTGTAACAGAACATCATCATTTTATAAGTATGTATGTATTACGACCTTGAAAAGAAAATGAACTCATTCATAATGAAATCGTTAAGTTGTAACGAAGTCTTTCATAAAACCTTCATTGGAGGCACTACGTTGAATTAGCAATTTTGCAATAGCTGTGTGTTTCTTGTGTGAAAATGTGATGGTCTTGATTGAAAATCAAATACTACAATTAGCATGTTGCAACTCCAATAGAAAAAGTACTCAGATGAAAAATGTTTGTTAAATATGTACATACCTGCGGTATTTTGAAGAGTCTAAGGAGATTAGCGACTTGAATAGATGTCACAGATGATGCTGCTCCAACTACGCCAGCTATGACCCGATGTTTTCTCCATCCTGGAGATTCCCCATCCGAACAAGTTGCTGTTAGGTCCACATCATCGATATTACTTATGGAGCCTATGAAATATGAGAAAATAATACTTGAGCCTACTAGAAGTGAAAGTAAATTTTACATACGTTTTAAGATGATGTCATGAAGTTTACTCATAATTATAAAAGTATATAATACTTCAAATGCCTAAAATCTAGACGTCAACTGTTTCTCTGTAGCTTTTGAAAATTAGCAAGGATTTCAATAAAAACCGTTTTGAAGCGTAGTTCCTAGAATAATTATTAACTTGAGATTCAGCAAGTTACTAGGAACGTTAGCGATGTCTGTCAGTCTGTCTGTCGGTCTGTAAATCTGTCACTGCTCTCCTGGGCGCAGTTTTCAACATTTTCAAAAAATTCTTTTTGCAATGGTTTCCCAACGAAAATG
>JAHZNG010005206.1:0-10463 GCA_027744375.1 Orchesellides sinensis | reverse complement strand
GAGTTGAAAAAAACGTTGATTGAGTTGGAAGAAGTGAGGATTTACTTCTGTATCTACGAAGACCGCCCGGTAAGTGGCGATTCCAGGTTTAATTTAACTTTTAATTGGTGGAAAAATTAATATCTTAAGCTGTAATGGTTGTGGCTCTCTGGGTTTCAGGAACTAGTTTCAGCTCTGATGTTAGGGAAAGAGGGTACAGTGTTGGAAGGAGGGGTTTTCATGTTTGACATTTATTTCCCTCCGGAGTTTCCAAACCAATATCCAAAAGTGGATTATATATCTTACGCTACGAAGTTAAGTCCTATACTGACTGACACTTATCTGTCGGGTCCAGTTAAGCCATTAAAATTTCTGAATACCTCGTTGGATAAGATGTCCTTAAGTTTCGGAAAGCCAAGTTCCAGCGTGGTATCGTTGAACGGAAGCTATGAATCATCCGCTGGAGAAAGCGGTCAAGGTGACTTCCCGAAGGAAGAAGGGAAAACAAATCGTAAAAGGTCTTACAGCTTGACTGACTTTTTGAGTTACATTTACGGTAATTTGCAGAAATGATTTAAAAATTATATTTTGCGGTTGAAGTTAGTAACGTGCTATATATGTAAGGCAATACAAAAGGTTTTAATCAGTACAAATATTTTTTATCAGAGATCCTTTTCATGACACGGCCTGAAGAAATCATAATGGAACTTTTGCCTGGAAGTCTTCAAGAAGAACAGTTGCCGATCCACAATAGTTTCTTAATTGGAAAAAAGTTAGAAGCGTTAGCTAACATGGTCCAATGCCCTTACGAACCTTGGGAAGAATTCATGAGTCTTTATCGGCCAAACATGATAAGGTAAGGAAGTTTACATTATTTCATACAATTGTTGAAGTTAAGTGCCAAATATACACACATAGTTAAATTTATTTTTACAGGTTATTAGAGTCCCTGGAGAAAAAGACACAGGTTCCAAGTAAAGACAAGTTGTTAAAGACCAGCAATGAGAGCGCTGAAGGTGAAGGCAGTTATCCTGTTGCATTTCAATGTAAAGGAATCAATTTGTTTGTGAAACGGAGGCTGCAAAATCTCAATGATGCGTTAGAAAAAGAAGCTTCAGTAAATTTATGATTGCATATGACTGCTAACTAACAAGGTGTCAGAGAATTAACTAACAAAGTCAGAGAATTTATTGATAACATTGTTGTTTTATTAATTTATGACAGAAATAAAGATAGTTACCAATAAGTTTAATGTTTAACATGTTCAAAGGTTTAAACAACGTCTGTGTAGTATCGGGCATTTTGCCCGTACACCACAAACTGTAATTTAAACTGAAGTGATAAAGTCTCATTTCCTTTAAAAATTTCTTCAAGGTCCAGAACGATTAACAGAGGATCAATTGTAATCTTGTCTTTGATGAAATTGTTGATTGGTGTTTCTAAATGAAATTAAGAAAATCATCAAGTAGATATTACTTTTAACGAAGCAGATAAACAGTATTTATAAATACCTAGACTTTGTATTAGCTTTTTGTTGACACTGTCCCATACTTCTACATTAAAGGATGCATATAGCTGTGGCCATGCACAATGATCCAGAATCACATGAAATGCAATAGATTTCCCATCTTTGGCTTCATGTAATTCAGCTGTCCAGACAGTATCCATCAACCACTGATCATGCTTAAGTAGAAAACTTGTGTAAGCTAATGGTTTTTCTGGGACGTTTTGTAAATTATCATTAGTAGAAGTGTTACGTTTTTCTAAAAATTTTGCCATGATGTCTTCAACATCAAAAACAACTGTTTGGACATCTTTTGGTGGGGACTCTGGAGGTAGTACCTGTTAACGTGAAGCATTATGTTATAAAAGTTTTTGTGAATGTAATTATTAAGCTAACTATACATAAGTCCTCTTGGTACTTAACCGCTGAAGAGTAAAGTTTATGACCCACACCAAACATCTCAAGACGGAACCTGATTTTGAAGACATCACCTTCGGATAGTCTCTTGCTGGAATTACGAATTTCATCAAGTGTAATCACATTTGGTAAATGCAACGTGCGACCAGTTCCATCCAAAAAGTTGACTGGCAATGCATTAACTACAATGGATAACTTAAGCAATCAAATGAATTCCTTCTCTATAGTGGATCACAAACTATCAAATTACCTTCTGAATACACATTTCCTTCTGCATTTAAAACATATACAGTAAACCCAGCAAACAATGCTCCTCTATCGTACTGTTCTTCAATAAGTAAGAGATTAACAGTAACTGCCCCATTTTCTTTGTCTAAAGAAAACTCCCAACTTGACACTGCTCCAAGAGAAAATCCAGCTTTGAATGGTATCGCCACATGTCGCAGTCCATTTTTCAAGGCTTCTTCCCATTGAACAACTTGCATATCCACGTACTGGATTTCTGTCGTAGGCTATGAAAGCAGCAGTAATATACAACATATGTAAGTATATCAATATCATATTCATTAGTCAGTAGTGAATTCAGCCGCATTGAATTTTTGATATTTATATTTTTTATTTGTACTATTATCATGATGCTAATGTCCTTGGATTAATATCCTGATGTACAGGTTCCATATGTGACATAAATCACTTATTTATATTTATTTATTTATTTAATGATACATTACTCACATGATGAAAGTTGACATCATGATTTAACGAGATTATCAATCCTTCCACTTTATGGAGCTGAATGCAAACATTTTCAGTGTTATTAACACCTTCAACGTTCTGAAGCAGTATAACATGATATACAAATTACTATTACGATATTTAATACATACCCGACTTTCCAATATTGCTATCCTTGAGGCAAGGGCTATATTTGCTGCAATGAGTTCATCTGTTGTGTATGTAACTGCAGTCGGATTGTTATCCAACGATTCCGATTTGGCCAACGAATCGGTTGTGCCCATGTTGGAATTAGATGACCCACTTACATTATTAGCAGTCGTATTACTACTATCGGATATTTCACCTTTTATCCAAGTAAAAGAAAAAAGAAGTACTAAAACGAAAACAGTACATATTTCGAAAATGCGTCCCATTGTAATCAATTTTTTAAATATGTGCCTCAAGACTTAATCCAAATGATGGCTACATACTACTCTACACATATGTCAATTAAACTTTGTCTTGGCGGTTATTACTTCTTTAATCTCATAAGAAATCTTAATTTACTGTACTACTAAATGCAACATTACATTGCTTAATATTCTTTGACACCAACGATGAACTAAGGAAATTCAGTGAATAAGATGCATACGACGACTTGTAGATGTACCTACATAAGTAGCCTGCAGCTTCAGCCAGTGGAGATAACCATTAACCATTGTATATACATACAAAGCTTTCGCTTTTCACATTTCTTGACAGGTTATCTTTAACTTAAAGTAAGACGCATGAGTCTGATGGACAACAAGATGAAGTATGGACGTGAATGAGCTGTGCAATTGATTCTTGTTCTGGCATTGCTTAGTTAAACTTTACCATCATACTACCATTCATTAAAATGCTTACGCACCCATTCCATTTCCAATTGCATAGGAAGGTTTTATCGCCACCTCATTCTCCTTTGTATTTGAATGCATTAGTTTTGACTTTTGACTCCAAGTGTAGGTGTCAGATGAGAATTCTCGAATTACCATTCAATTAGACTTTGTCAGGCCAAGTTAAATACTATAGGGCATGGTTTGCTTCAAAGCTCTATGCTGAAATATAAGTATTAAAAATGTGACTGTAATGACAAATATTTCCTGTTTTAATGATAACTTCTACAAAAATTATTTTGATATTAATTGTTTGCCACTAGCTAATAAGTTATCGTAAAATGATAAATATCGTAACAACATCATATAACGTTCCAAAAAAATTATGACCAATTTAGGCATTCCAGGTGATATCCTGGCTAATTTTATGTAACTGTTGAATTCTTTTGAACACATTGTGATGATTGATTGACAAAATGACACTACACAATGATAGTTTGTGGCATGTATACATAATTCATATGTAGAGAATAACAATATTTGCCTAAGCTCAAACAAAATACATAATCGATGATAATTTAAAAGGGTTGACAATTTTTTTTTGCGTTGACGACTTTTACCGAGTATGTGCCATATGCAACGTGGCACTCAGGACTAAAAGTAAATATAGTTTTTGTAATACATTTTATATTGATGGGTCTTTGCATTTGCATTACAATGATGATAAATGATATCAATATCACCTTTCACGGTTGTTTATGTAATTTTCTCCAAACCTTTATCAGTAAATCATCAATGATAAAATCGTTATGTTTGCTTACAACCATCCTTTAAATATGGAGCATTTGACGAGATGAACGGTTAGTTTCATTGAAGTCTTTCCATTGAGATTATGTTGATTTAACATCTCTAAAATGAAGTCGTTTACATCCTTGATGCTTCTCATAGCCCTATGTGGCTTGGGATATTCAGCTCCACAAACCAAAGAAGGAACAAAGACATTAAAGACGCTTTACAGCACACATCAATCAGAGCCGCTGGAATGGTGGCAGGAAACGGTTGTGTACCAAATATACCCAAGGTCATTCCAGGATAGTGATGGAGATGGAACTGGAGATCTAAAAGGTAACCTCTTTTCAATTTGCATTAGCAGCTTCAATTGACGCATATCTACTTCCATTTTGAAATGTAACAATTGATGTTGACAATGTTTCAGGAATCATTTCCCGTGTGGACTACCTTGTTGAACTAGGCGTCAAGGCTGTCTGGATATCTCCGATCTATCAAAGCCCTATGAAAGATTTTGGCTATGACATTTCTAACTTCACAGATATTGAGCCCATATTTGGTACACTGGATGATTTTAAAGAACTTTCACGAGTATTTAAGGAAAATGGTAAGCGAATAATAACTGATGTTAGTCTAGTATAAAGGAATGTAGCCCAGTATTCACTACCAACGCTCGCAAAAAATATTTTTCATCTCTGTGTATGATTTGCCTTGCAAAAAGTATTTCCTTTTACAGTATATTTCATGTCATATTTTAAGTTAATACTATTATATTATAATTTTAATTATATTCTTTTGCAGGTATAAAACTAATTATGGGTGAGTTAATTTAATAACAATTAAATTATATAGATCACCTTTGCTTGATATTTGCAAAAACCCGTTGTGTTGTTTTTAATATTAACTTGTCTCTTCTTGTTCTGAAGATTGGGTACCCAACCACAGCAGTGATTTGCATCCTTGGTTCCAAAAATCCGTAAATCGTGAAGGAAAGTATGCCGATTATTACGTTTGGAAGTAAGAAACAAGTCTAAGTATCCAGTCGGAGTGATACAAACCTATCGTGTGGGTAAACAAATGTAACAAAATTTGACAATTTGTCTTTCAGAGATCCCAAGGGCTATGATGCTGAGGGAAAGCCAATCGTCCCAAATAATTGGACCAGCGTTTTTGGGGGTAGTATGTGGGAATGGAATGAACAACGTCAACAATTCTATCTTCACCAATTTGTTAAGGAACAACCCGATTTAAATTACGAAAATCGTCAGGTGTGGAATGACATTTTGGCAGCAGTTAAATTCTGGCTGGATATGGGAGTTGATGGGTTCCGAGTTGATGCAGTATGATAAAATGTTTTAATCAAATCGTTACATTTTTTTATACCGGATGGGTTTTAATCTTTGTATTTGCATGGAATTGGTAGGTTCCACATATGTTTGAAGACCAGCAGTTTCTCGATGAGCCTGAAAATCCTTACCATGACCCAAACATGAAGCCGGATGAGCATGGCTGGTATGATCATATTTATACGATTAACTTGCCAAAGGTTCTCGATTTCCTTGCTGAAATGCGACAACTTATGGACATTTATTCATCTTCAGACGGTGCTGTTCGGTAAGCTCCAAGACAAATAATTTTTAAATGCATGCAAAATCTAAGTTTAAGTTCGCTTACCACACCAAAATCAAATACTGTTTTTTTTCGTAGTTGTATGATGGTTGAAGCTGCTGTTCCGACTGAGAAGTTGGAGGCTTACTATGGAACTGAACAAAGACCAATAGCCCACTTCCCATTTAATTTCAATTTGCTTGGAGTTCGACCTGAAAGCAATGCTGCCGCAATTAATAATTTATTAAATGTTTGGTATAACCAGATCCCCGGAAAATGGGCAGACTTCTTGGTAAGAATTCTGAGTTTTGACATTGCATACCACCAGTACGTATACATAGAATTCAACAAAAGTTGCATAAATTATTTGTTTGCAGACTGGAAATCATGACAATCCACGAGCATCCGAGAGGTGGACTCCAGAAGGGGTAGACGCTGCAAATATGATAGTCCTTTTGATGAAAGGCACAGGTGTAACGTACAATGGAGAGGAAATTGGGATGAATAATAGATGGATAAGGTAACGAGGACAAACTTGGTTAAGTGAAAGGTTATGCATTAAAAATTAAAAATTACTATACAGTTGGTTGCACGAGAACTATGTAACAAAGAACGTAGCAGCACAACTGGAAGCAGAGGAAAGTCATTTGAAAGTTTATAAGGCTCTTATGGAACTGAGAGGGAGGAATGTATGGAAGTATGGAGATTACAACTCTTATGTTATGAACAACGACTCTACGCTTGTCATTACAAGGTATTTTGAGACACCGTAAAGGAAACGTAATTTACTTCATAAAGTACTTTTTATTGCATAGTGTATGTAAAACTTGATTCTTTTCATTTAGGACCGTTCCTGCATCAGTAGACGATATTTCATTTGTTGTGCTGGCGAATGTTTACAATTCAACCGAAACGGTGGATCTAACTTCAGTTTCAGGAATACCAGCAACTGCCACAGTATTTACCAGAAGTGTTGGTTTTTCTGGCAGTGACACTGCCATAGGGTGAGTTAATGCAAAAACTAAGCATCGAATCAAAATAGAAAATTAATGAAGCACTTAAGGAATTATTTTCATTACAGGTCTCAGATTGCAACCAATGCAATTTTACTTGGACCCAGAAACAGTATTGTTCTTACTTTCCCATCTGCATAAACTGTGCATATGTACATATTGACATTTGCTTTAATCAAATTCGGAAACAAAGAAAATCATATAGCTTTGAAAACTTGTTTTTAATGCTAGAATTTGTGATTTTGTGAAATAAAAATTCTATTATCATACAAGACATGAATTTTTATTCATACCCATATGTTTGTTATAAATTCGTTTCTTAAATTGTTATATATATGCACAATCCATGTTGTAAAAAATAATTATTAGGGTATTTATGTGAGAAGGAGGTAGTTAGTCATAAGTCATAAATTATTTACAAACAAACTGAGACACGGCTGTACTTAAATTTTGACAAACAATTTGAATTTGTAACTGTTAAGTTTTAAGAACATTAAAAAATCACAATTAGAGTTCTCCGGGGAATTGATCACGATCGATGAATTCCAATAAAACAGGCTCCCAAGCTCTTCGATCAGTACCATAAATTTTCATTGTTTCTCTAGCTTGCCTGCTCAATACTCCTTGAAGCAATCGCAAGACAACCTCAAAAACAGTCGGGGCTGAAAACGTAATTTATTAAGGAAAAAGTGTTATTTTTTAAAATCCCATGTCAGCATATGAAAAGATTACCAATTTTTATGTGTGAACCGCAAAATTTTTATTACCATTGACGAAAATAACATGCTCCGCCGTTCCAGGATAACGAGCTTCCAGAGTCTGACTCAGGGTTGCATAAAATGGCAAACCTATACAATAGAACAAAAAAATGTTGCATGTGTGTAATAAAAAAGGAAAATATGACAAAATCATAAACTACATAGGTGTATAACTGGCAAAATTTTCCTGTGAGTATTTTCTTACATTGCAGGCAAGCGTGCTGTTGTAAATTGTAACCGTCCATATTCATTATCATATTAAACTGTGTTATCTGTAAATAAGCATAAAGGCCGCAATACAATTATTACCCGAGTAATATTAATACTGTGGGAACTACTACAAGACAAATACTGTATCTCTGTATCATAAAGAGCCTGAAAGAATCGGGTACAAATATATGACAAACTTACGTTCTTTCCTTGAGATCTAAACTCACGAACTTTCATATCAGCATCTTCAAACATCTTTGCAAAATATCTGCTCAACTTTGGAAGCATTCCTGAGATAGCCAATTTCCTAATATCCCAATCCCCGTAGCTGAAGTATAGAACTATAATAGAAACAATGAGTCATTGTTGAATCAAGTTTGCATTCATTTAATGTCTTGTACATGCAAATGTATTTAGAAACAATTACTTGGACGGCCTTGCTTGTCTACGTTGCTTAACTGATATGGAAATTCAGAATTCATTCGGGACCAATCTTCCTGTAAAATTGAGTCTATATTGTTCTCCCTTCGCCATTTGATATTCTATAAAATAAAAACAGGACTAAAAATATAAAAACTAGTTTTATATATTAAAATTTCTTCAATGAAGTAACTACATTCCGGCTAATTTACCTCTCTTAAAAGAGCACGGGCTGCATTCACATCAAAGTTCTTGGCTAAAGGAAAAAGTTTTAATGAAATATGATGTATGCATGTATAATTCATAAAGTATTTCTTGAATTCAATATTAGACTTACCTGTTAGCCACCTAAGCAAATAAACATCGTCTTTCATGTAGGCATCCGTGAGATCATTTGCAACCAATTCTCTAAGCTGGAATAGAAACAAAGGATGTACGCAATATGCAACACAATGACATGTCACATTCACATTTTCATAAGAACTATTCTGTTCGTTGAAAGATGTACCGGTACAGTTCTTTCAAAACGTTACGTACTATATTAAGATTATGCATACCTCTTCTATTGCCGTTCTTTGGGTTTTCGTTAGACCCGCTACTGACACGCGCCATGACTGCACTGTTGATATACTTACAGCGACAGCCAGTGCTAAAACGTAAGCTTTTGAAACCGTAGCCATTCTAAACACTTTATCAATCTTTTTAAAATTTGTCAAGAAACTTAAAAATTGTCAAGTTGTTTAATCCTGTTTTAGTATTTTGCTTTATTTGTATAGTTTCATTGTAAAAGAACTGAAAATTAGAAGAAAATTGAGCACTCTTAACATTATTTTTTTATTCACTTAGTTCTATTTTATCCTTCAGCTATAATACCTATTCCCATACCAAGTCGTTTAGTAATCCCAGTTTACTTGGTTGCATGTTGTTGGCTATTCGCCAGTTGAAGCATGACTGACAGATATTGAAAAATCTTCCTCAGTTTACAGTTCTCGTACAACATCATTTGACTAAATAGACGAAGCGTTAACATAGACAATACATAGGTCATTTTAAGATAAGCCAAACGTCATCATCTCATTATGATACCCAAGAGGCTTTTAAATTTCATAGACGTTTTTACTGAATGCACACAACAGCTAGAAATGTACAGAGTGTTCATTATAATCTCTTTTCATGCATAAAACTATAAATGTATTGTGTGGGATAAAGGAAAAATTGCATCTTGACGTTGGCTAGCTATCTCGTGCATTTAGTTTCAGTGCCATGATCCTCATAATAATGAAATCTTATACTTAGATATTTTATGTTAATGTTAGAACGTAATGTACTATGCTACAACATATTCACTGATACAATACAAATGTTGAATTGAATGCAATGCAATAAGTATTCCTCTGGCATGCTTTATGCACAAAGCAACATAAAGAATGATATATGTATACCTGTACAAACAGTTAGGGACTGACAACAATTAAAAGTATGTCGTAGGCATACAATGTACAGGTTTCTTTATATTGTTGCAAACTGCATCATCAGAGCAAGAGAGGACTGAGAGGAGACTAGAGCAGTGGAGCATAGTTTATTCGACATTTCAACAAGTTAAAATATACATAGCACTAAGCTGTACAGTACATTGAATAGGTGCACTATTTAGATAAGTGGGTACACGGTGTATATTATGAAGCTTTATAATTAGACTTTAAGATCCATTTCTTTCGTCGTAACATGCATGGAAAACACCCAGCGACTATTGCCCTATGGTTGCTTTTGTTTCCCTTTGTTCACACAGTAAACTTTATGAAGAAGAGGATAACAGAAAAATGACCTTTAAATTAAGTGATTACTACGGGAAGGACAACAAAGGACCACAGAACAAACGACCTTGTTCAAGCTTTATGATTCTTTGCCACACAAAGGCATAAAAATAAAATACTCTCTCAAATGAAGATGATACCTTATTAGCCTCAAATTCACTGGCTTATTAGCCTTATAGCTTTTCGACACCCTAAACCTCGAAATAAAGCTCATGCCTTTTATTATAAAAGTGGGAAATTAGTACCTTTATGCCCTAGATTATACTTGTGCTCGTGTACGTATTAAGAAAATAAAATAAGAACACTCAACTGTCAACAGATATAACATAGCTTTTGATTGTGTAATAGTTAACCAAAAC
>JAHZNG010005205.1:0-17994 GCA_027744375.1 Orchesellides sinensis | reverse complement strand
AAACGGAGAAGTACAAGGTTGGGCAATGGTCAACATGAGCACAAGACAAGGTATACCTAAACATGAAGCTATGCCGCAGACTAGTGGTATCCTTCCGGGAAAGTCTGTTTTCATCGATTTATTGGGAGCTGCAATAGGCAATAATGCCAATAATGCCAGAGAGTTTTTGGTAACTTAAGGTAAGATTTAGTCAAAATTATTTCATAATGAGGAACATACCTGGAAGCTTGGTTTTTTCAAAGTGTAACATTGCGTTCCACAAGTGTACCATATCTTTTCGGCGTGAAAACATTATTTGAATTGTACTCGCGAAAGTGATTACAAGCGATACAAACACAAAACCAAGAATTTTATCTGTTAAGCTGGAGACCTTTCTAGATATCGGTGAGAGAAAGTAAATACTTGTGCAAATTGTGTAAATGAAATATACTTTACCTTGCAAGTTGAAAATTCGTAGGGATTTTGTTTCTGAGCTTAATTCTATTTGATCTGAACGCTCGTTCCATCGGAACAGCTCGTACCCTAAACAATTTTTGTGCAGTTTTAGTTGAAATTTTACTAATGGAATGACACTTCCGAAATATGGTTTAATTGGTGCATTCTCACCAATGCCCTTGTAGCTTTTTTTGCTACTACGACTCATGGTAAACCAGATTTTCTACAGAATGTGTAAAGACAAATAGGTCGAAATCTGGATGAAAGTTTTTTCTTGAGAAGAATAAATCTTAGGCGATTTCATTGTCTTGAAGATTGGCAAAATGCACAATATTCGTTGACTGTAATAGCAATTAGTTTTCACGTGAAAATGTTCAATACTAAAATATTTAAGTTGTTATTTGCTGTTGAATTTTGAATTAAATCTACTTTGCCAAAAATATTGATTATATCACAACTGTCTTAGTTTTAAGTGGAAAGGCAAATTTCAAATTCGAGTAGGCGCAAATATAACTGGTTACCGAAGTTATTAACTTTATATATAAATTAAGCAAAGGATTTGACATGAATTTTAATTAATGAACATCATTTGGGACCTTTCTCCGCTTAAGCAAATATATCTGCTCATGCCCAATATAGGGAAATTAATTACGTTTAACCTGTTTGCGTCAAAATTATGTTAATTATTTTATGTCCGCTTTTGCTAATACCGCCATATAATGGTAAAAAGTTATTAGTTCTTACTGAAATCAAAATATATCGTTTAAACGAAAAACAGCTGCTGTGAAGTCCATAATATCGGTCATAAAATCTTGAAGGTTTATATAACTACAGAGCCATAAAAGAAGTTGTGGTGCTTACAATATAATGTTGTAACATATGTTTAATTACTCTTTGATTCAAACCATGTATGTAAAAGCCCATCAATGCTGGGATGGGCAAACAGTTATATGATACTGCACTGTTATGAAAACCAGTATTTCTGAAAATATTAAAAATATACATTTAATAGCGATTTATACGGATTTTGTCTATGCAAGTAATATAAGTTACCCTCATAACCCATTTTTTAGAAAATGCAGCACAAAAGCATTTGACACGAAGTTTCCAAATATCACATCACCATGTCGCTGTGTTAATATGTAAGACTCAAATATTGTAGCATTGCAAACCAAAAATCACGGATGAATATTCTACTTGACAATCTATTTCAGCATAACTTTTGCAATTGTCCTGTTGTGTACGGCATATGTATGTGTTGCGAACATGCTCATTAGACAGGGAAAATACAATATCACCTTTTCCTCGGTAGTTATGTTTTTCGTATATTTAAATCGTAGTACTTCATAGTTTTGTTTTGATAGATAAGTTAAAATTAGAAAATGAAACTGTAAACAGCAAATTGGCAAGGTCCTAAATGTCAGAGAAAGTGGTTAGGGCATTGTTGTATACAAACCAAGCACAATGGGGAAGTTAATACGTTAATTAATACGTGGGTTGATCATCTACTTTTGGGCAAATTTGTTGGTATCTTTTTAAAGCATAGTTTTAATTAGAAGGTTCAGATTGTACACTGGTGTCAGGTATGTAGGTGTCCTTCACGATAAATTTGCATAAAAATTAAATGATCAGCCCTCGTAAAATGATTATGAAAAAAACCAATTTAATGGAAGTACTAATATCGTTGCCTTACCAGATTAAACCTTGACGAATCCAAATCCGATTTTACAACCTAACTAATAAGTACACTTTAGAAGGTAACAACTAATCAGGTAACTCTTTTTTTCACATCTGCATTGGATTCTGAAGGCGGTGTGTTTATATGACAATTTATATTCGTACTGTATTTCAAATACGTTTTTTCCTCCAGTCTTTTTAAAATATTTCCCATGTTATCTACTTTCTCAATCAGCTCCTTCAGTACTACATTTTCCAAGATAGTCTTCTCTTTACTATAGACGACTGTGATTTTATCTAAATCCTTCCCATTTATATTGCGCTTACGACGCGCTGCCAAATTCACAAAAGATTGTTTAAGATCTGGGTTCAATTGTTTATCCTCTTCATCAAACGGATTGAATATTACTTTTCATTTTATAACCAAAACTCTATAAATATTGATGTAATATTCGATTTGATTGAATTTTTCATTATTACTTATTCTGTTCCTGAAAAAGCCTGATAAAACACAATAAAAATCTGCATAGCTTTGTGCCAGTGTTGCCAAAACTCAAGTTGTTTCCAAGCATACTTATTAAAATGGTTTGTCTTGCAAGACGTTGTATAGTAGCTTTTGCGTAAAGGCCCTAAAATTCAACGAAAGTTTAAATAACAAAGGTCAGATATGTAATATAGGTATACAGTAAGTGCGCTTCCCTTTATAATTACCTGAACATCATGAACAGCCAAACCTATAAGCAAATTCCCGAGAACTATGCCCACTGCGGTAATATACGCTGGTAATGTATACACCATAATTGAGCATGGGACAGAACTACGAAACAGTCTCCTTTACAGAAAGCCTCGATTTTAGGGATATCCACGTCGCCACCCATTATCCTGGCTGTTATAGCGAAGGTAAGGAACAAATTAGAAAACTTGTCGTTTTTAAATTTTAATAGTTACTGGTTTATGGTAGTTAATGGCGGACATCGAATTAGTTTAACAAACTACATTAAAATCCTATTTATAGCGTACATCCTGAATGAGTATTGTGAAAGTTAGAATGAAACCAGCAAAAAGACAGAAATGGGGTAGAGTAAATAGAAAAAAGTCACGAAAGACCTTGAAGAAAATCCGGATGGACAAATCAAACTCTGTGAATCTTCCCATATAGATCCAGGTGTCCAACCAGGAAAGACATACCCCAGTCTACTTTTTGTAATGGTAATAAAAGTACTTACAAATTACATAATATGCCAATTTTATATAAAATTAATACATATCGTAAGGTATTACTGCAATTAAAGTTCCCATGTAATTTTGTGGTTGAATGTAGAAAACTATTAATGATTATTGTTATCCCCGGCTTCAACGCAAACATACAAAGATGTGATTTTAGATGACGAAGTAATTGAAAAAAGGTGATGATAGCGTTGAGAAAACTGATGGTAACGATAATGAAATACATTGCATCAATCCATATGGGTAGTTGAGATGGGTCTTGTTCCAGTCCCAGCTTTGGTGACATTGCGGGAGACCTGTATCTCCGGTCTTGTAGGTTTTGTTTAGGAAATTAGGTAACTTGGCACAAAATGTGATTAGAAGCATAAACAACAACTTGAAGAGAAATACAGTGACTTAATTCTATATGCTGATGATTCTCAAGTCGGAAAACAACTCATCAAAAATGACATAAACAGCGGACTAGAAGACTTACAAAGTGACAGTAATGAAATGGTTTAATGACAATGATTTAGAAATTAACTCCAGCAAAACAGAGTTCATCGTACAATCGAGATGTGGAAAAATTCGACACGCAACTATTAACATAGCAAACGTAAACATAAGCAATTCCAGCAAAATTAAAAGCCTGGGCACAATTAAAACAAGTAATAACACGTGGGCATAGCACATCAGTGAAACAGTTAAAATATGCAATAGTAAAATATATGCAATTTGATCTATTAGTAAATTTTTTACGATCGGCCAACTAAAACTATTTATTGAAACACAGGTCTTCCAGTAACTCTACTACCATATACACATATGGGGTAACACCACGCAAAAAACATCCAATGCATTAACAGGGTAGTAAATGCCGTGAAAAAGTTATGTGAAACACACACCTCTAATTCTGATCTGACAAAGTTTACACCTCTAATTCTGATCTGACAAAGTTTACAAGTGACTGGCTTTATGCCAAAGAAATGTACCACTACACATTAATTCGAACAGCACATAAATGCATACATCAAGATATGCCAAAGTACCTATCTCACCTTACGTTAATAAAAATAAACCAATAAGATGAACCTTCATCAAAAACTCAAAGACAAAAGCAGTGCAGCAAAACAGTGACTATAAAACAAGCTACACATAAAGAAACTTAAACATAATAAGCCTAATATCCCTGTGAAAGGGGCGCTGATTATTATTATCATTATTATTATTGTTAATCCTTTATAGGCATATATAGCAACTCATTTCATCGTTCCATTTATACTTACCAGAACGCAGTAACGGCTGATAACCAATGGACTGTGTGGGAAAATTAGTATGGTATGCCATACAAGAAAGTTAAACCGAAATACCAGGAAGGAGATTGCGTGTTACTTGTACTGAACAATCCAATTTTGACGAAAAAATATTTGAGGCAATGGGATGAAAATGTTCATTTTTTAAAGAAAGTGATCATAGGCGAACCACTAACATACAAGACTGCAAAAGAGGTAGATGAGAAAGAGTTGATGAGGAACTTGTTAAAATCTACGAATAGCTTTCTCTCCCTTATTCGACGTCCACATCTTAAACTGTCAACATCAAGATAGCAGGCTTTACTTTAGTTGAGTGGCAGAAAAAGATACGTGGATTGAAATGTCGACCAAAAGATGGGTGTTATGGTTATATGATTAAACCTCTCGATGGCGAAACCGCTCCAGTGGCTGGAGTACATTATGATATATCCACTCCAATACCGATTTGTCATTTGTGTACAAATCGCAAAATTAAATCTAGCTACGATTACTGCAACCCGATTACAGTATAGTTACATACTTATTTTGTACTTTGCTAAAGGTGTTATTACAAAAGAGCAGTTTAAATCTCTTCTTCCATATCCAAGAGACAGTTTACAACAATTCACCAATATTCATTTTTGCCCACAGTATTGTCAGGATAATTTGCAGAAAGCTGGTTGTGTTGGATTAATTTTAAAATTGGTATGAGTATGAGGTACCTTCAGAATATATAAGGGAACGGCGAACACTTTATGCGAGTGCGAATTGGAAATATGCCAATTGCAATCCCATCACATGACCATGCCGCCACTTTAACAACAGTTGTCAGAGGGAAGCAAGAAGTCTGTTCGATGTAATTAAAGGTACAATATATTTATTTTTGGGGTTGATTCATAATATTTTAGAATAACAGCAAAGTTTATTCATTTAATTTAGGGCTTCAGTGTATGAGTTTTCGATGGAGATGTATTTTCACGTGATAATGGAGCAATTAAAAACCATTTAATGAAATTTATTTTGGTTTTATATATTATTTGGTTTAAAACAATAAGTTATAAACAACTTGTTTTTTAGATTCCGTATATTTTATGAAAAACTAGTGGTGGTCCAAAAAAATTCAGCGAGTGGTTAGCTGAAAACCCTATCAACAACAATTGGAAGAAAGGCTTTTTGGATCCAACTCTCTAGGCAAAATTCCCGGCTGACTTAGAAGGAAAAGAGTTCATGGACACAATATTTTGGTCGCTAAAAACCAGTGTGTATGTGTGGAAGAGGATACTGTGGTGTTGCAGCTCTCTGATAGCACTGGAACAGATGATGATGATGAGGTTCTTCGACAAATAAGGAAGCTTTACTTACAGAGCTCATGGATCCACAATTTTTTCCGAGTTCATCAGAAAAACGCTCCTCATCATCATCAAGCGAATCAAATAAAACCAAGAACGAAAAGAGATCTGCCACCTCACGTATAAGCCTTGATGCTGAAGCTGCAGCTACTTCTTTTCTCACAGCAGCGAGACGCGCCTTGGGAACGTGGAGCTAGCAGGTGTATGCATAAAGAGAAACGTTATTTCAAATACATGAGCAAAACATTTGTTGCTGCAAAAGGAATTGTGGGTTGCTGCGTTCCACTCCAGAACAAGAACAAGCTGATTGAATTTATGACAAAGAGAGGAGACAGAGCGTTAAGGAGCTGGCTTTTTCTTTCCCTTTGGATGAAAACAGGCTTAAATTTTGATTTTTGGATGAAAAAGAATCGCCACAAGTATTTTTGAGGGGAAAACCAAGAATTAGAAGTGCTCTCCAGATGGTGGTCTTTTGACTTAATACAAAAATATATAAGAATTTAAAAAAATTTGAGAAGGCTAGTACATAATGTTAAATTGCTTGTGTCAGCAGCCGTATGCAAAATTAGTAATGCTAAAGATACAAAACGAGTAAAATCTGAGGATACTGGAGAATATTCTTTCCAATATAAAGTTTGCGCTGGATTTCCTCCAGTTGCTTATATCTTTAAGCATGGGATTTTACCTACACGTGCCAGTGAATATTCTGCGGGTTTTGACCTTTACAGGTTCGACACTTATCAGATTTTTAGTACTCTTATATATTTTTCGTCAATTTATTGAAGGAACACATTAAATAAAAAACACACATAAAATTTTTTGAAGCGCACATAATTATAATATACAACCTGGTGAAAGGATGCTGGTTTCCACTAACATTGAAATTAAACATCCTAATCGGACTTATATTCACTTGGCTGCTCGTTCTGGCATGGCTGTGAACTTTGGAATCATATTTGGAGGTGAAATTTATTGTTTTTAATTACTCAGAAAACATGCAAACTTTCTTACTAGATGCAAATATCTTTTTTATTTTAGCTGGAATTGTTGACGTGGATTATTGGGGCATTTTGAAGATCTTAGTCATATATATGGGAAAAGAAACCCTAAGAATTACTGCTGGAGAACGTATTGATCAGGCAATTATTGAGCCATAAAAAAGGGGGGTTCAGGAGGACATGGATGTAGAAGAAACCCAGCGTGGATGTGCTGGTTTTAGAACCTCTAGACCTTAGATATATGTATATCAGTCGTTTCTTAATATTACATGTAACTGATTTACATTTCCGCTTATAAATAACTGAGATTCAGATAATTTTTGCTGTAGTTGTGTCGTAGACACTTCTTGTGTCTCGAGTAATTCTTTGTGCTAAAGTAAATATTATTTAATTCATTCTACTCTTATCATCCAACATTATGGCAAGGACCAATTTATACTTTCAATACCTAATTGTGGAAGGCACCAGAGCAATCCAAGAGAAAATCTCAAACAATATCAAGTTTTTTCTGCCGACAACGCAATGGCTGTGACATGGTAAGTAAAAATATAAAATATTTTTAGTGTCTTGTGACAGATCAATAATAAATTGAATAGCCATACGTACTTTTGTGGGATTTGTGTATTTATTTCAGCATGGGAATCCTTTCACAAACTATCAACATCACAAATAGAAATAACGGGAGTCATAATACTGGAGAGATATTATTAAACGAGGGGTAGCTCCACCACCATCTCCAGCCAGTTAACTTCCAACATTGGTTGCGGTGTTGAATTCTTCTCAATACCCATTTTTAACCTTGCAGCGTCCAAGGATGCCTGTACCAACAGATATAAGCGTTGGCTATGTCGCAGCAAACACATTTAACTCAAATGCTACTACTACAAAATCTGAGGGGGTTGGGTTGTACTCTGCACAATCTGAGGTGAAGTGTCCTCCTCTACACTCGATGTGTGCTCAGCCACTCACTTAGTTGTTTGAATTGGTGCCCATGGTCGAGGTTGTCAATTCTGCCCTTAATGGTTTCTAGTCCATCCTGAAAATAACTTGTTTTGGAGCTATAAGCACAACAATTGTTTTTGCATGCATAATATATTTTATATTTTGTATTTAATAAGTAAACATATTGAACTAAAAACACATATACCGTATTTGCATAAAATTGGGTTTGTAACACGAGATTTTACTCTTTGTACATCTTCTAGTGTCCAATCCTTAGATTTACAAAATACCCCTTCGGTAGACACAATCCATGCAAATCCCTGAGCACATACTATGCAAGTTCTTAATTCCTCGCATGGAGATGAGTTTGCACGTGGGAACTGGAAAAATAGTAGGAAAAATAATATCGTGACCACATAAATCACCCCTTCCAAATCCTGAACAGTCAACTTGCGATACTAAAAAATACATTTAATTTCCCAATCACCAATTTGACAATCGTAACCTAACTTACGGGAATCATATGATCTTGTTGTGCATGATCTTTGTCAAATACAGATTTTTATATATTAAAATGATACGATATGACAAAATAATCCTCTTTCTCCCACTCTTAGTTTGCTTCTGATTATTACATATATTTATGACATCCAAAAACGTTTTTAACTGTTTGCTTTGTGCAAAATATAAGACCGCCTTATTTTATTATCCTAATGACATGTGCACATATTTATTTTATTTACCAGTATTGAATTTCCATTGTGGTGTTTTCACCAAGTTGCCCGAAGTGGTACTCTTTTCGCATCTACATATAAGTTGCATGGAAAGAATAACTACATTTTAATCTTTGCCCAAGACAGCAGCTGCGGACTTTTCAGTAGGTCCTGTAAATATTATTATCTCTTCGTTTATTTTCTTTATAATTTGTTGGCTCCAGTGAACCGAGTTATTTTCTTTTGATGAGTGAGATCTCTGTGGTAAAAATCACACCGAACATCTCTCGTGAGATATGATCGTTCATGCTCTTGTCCCGTAACAGTTTGCGTGCTCGTAGTCTTGTCTAGCTTGATGCTTTAATTTTGTGAGTTTATGTTGAGACTCTCGTTGCAGTTTACTTATATACCTTATACCTGTCATATACCATATATATGCATTGATGTACATGAAACATGATTTTAACGTTTTGTTTCTTTCTGTGCATGTTGATCTTGTCACACACTCGCTATGTGTGATCTGACATGCCATTTGTTGTAGCTTGTAATCTTTCTGCTACCACGTTTTGCACATTTTTTCGCCTCGCTCGCGAAAAGGGATTAGCTGATCTCTGAAATATTGCTAATCCCCTTATTAGAAGGAAAGTTATTTTCCCTTACCTTCTACTAATATACTTTCGACAATTATTCCAAGCGTACTCGCAAAGGTGATTACAAGTGAAATAAACACAAAACCAAGTATTCAATCTGCTAAGCTTGACGTCATACTGTGAGAAAAAAACTGATACAATCTGCGTACGTCATTTATGGTTTGGTCTGGAACTTGAAAATTGCTAAGAGATGTATTATTGGTTATTTTTATTTGGCTTAAACTCTCGTTCCATTTGAACTGCTCGTACCCGAAGGCCTTTTATGTAGCTTTACCTGAAATTTTACCGAAGGGATGACGCTACCAAAACAAGGTTGGATTTGAACATACTCACAATTGCCTCTGTAGGTTCCCTTGCCACTCATATAAATGCAGCTGATTCAAGTTTTGCAAAAATCTAATTACAAGTTTCTATATCCGAAGGGAATTTAACTAAATCCGTTTTAGTTTTGTCAAACTTCGTGATAAAATGTAGTTTCTTATATTTAGGTATTAAGGAATATGAATATTACGTCTAGTAGTAGTGTTGTAAGTTGTAATGCTTTTGGCTTGCGTTAGAAACATTTTGGATCGCTTAAGCCTAAAAACTTTGCAACTAAATTAATTTTTGAAAATAAATTTCTATTGTTTCCATTTATTATGAGAGCCGGTTTTAAATTCCGGGTAAGTGAAAATACAACGTGAGATAAGACTCTTGGATTTTAAAATTAAATTAAGCGAAGGGTTTAATAATGACTTGTTTTATTACTTTTACGAAGTTTGACTTACATGAGTTTTACAATAATTAGCCAAATCAAATTAACAAAAATAATTGGGGTGTAAGTGGTTAGTCCTAAACTACTTAGTCTGATTAATTTGGGCCGGTTCTTCTTTATTTAGTAAGTACGCGTTTAAAAACATTACCCAAGCAAATTAAATAAAGCAATCGAGATCAAGCTGATGTAAGCCTATACAAGTGATTTTAAGCTTTTAATTTTTGCATCAGTCTATGAGATAATTGTAGTTATATATCTTGATTGTGTTCGTAGGTATATGCACATTTATAATCAAGTAGCTGGGTTCATTTATAATAATTGTTTTAATTTTAATTACATGCAAAAACAAGCTATAATTCTCTTCTTTACCCATAACCGAAAAAACGAACGATCAGTAAGCAGGAATCATGATAATTTTCTACATAAATTTTACATTTCATGAGCCTGGTTACAATTTATTAATGTGGTATAACTGCTTTATGTTTGCAAAGATGAATGATTTTCTATGTTACGAAAGCAAGCACACTGATTATCATTATAAAATACCTCATAAGATTGTTATACGTATATTCGTAATAACAAATAAATATAAGCAAATTATAATTTACATTCCTCTATTCATCTGCCTGCCAATAATAAAAGGAAATTCAATTACATTTAGAGCACACATATTTTATCTAAATTTATAACAGCAGCGAAACGATGACAGTATCAAATGCAACAAAGAAATTTTGTTTTAAATCAACTTTAACGCTTCAATTTAAAAACGCCATGATAAATATGTATGTATATGCTTTTTAGACTTTTCATATATGTAAACTTTAATTTGCCTTAAGGAACAACATTTTTATTACAAATCCACGAAGACAATGTAATACACCTTAACAGCCAAAACATTTCTAAGCCATTGGAAACTTCAACCCAGGAAATAGCGCGGGTAATCCAAACCCCTATAGATCGTTCATGCTTATATTACGAAATAGTTTTAATAAAACTATTATGTTCAACTTATGCACTGTCCACCCCAAACCGTATAAGAGATCCAAAAATCGGTTTCATATAAATTTCACAGAGATGAAGATGAGAAGGTAAGTGGGAAGAGTGCACTTTGGAATTGACTGTGTCAGCGTACGTGGTTATTTTGTTTCCGCCTTGTATTTACGCAATTTTGTTTCCGCCTTGTATTTACGCAATTTTGTTTCCGTCTTGTATTAACACTATTTTGTTTCCGTCTTGTATTTACACTGTTTTGTTTGGGTATTGCTCACGTTGTATATCATGGTTAGATAACATTATTGCACCAAAAATCAGTTTAATACCGTGAGTATCTCTGTGATGTACTTGAAAGCAAAGACTAAATACATTTTATCTATATACAAAAAGCCTACTGTTTTTATAATATTCTAATGATCCTTATAACATCATCGTCATCAATTAAACGTTATACATTGTATTTTACATTTCAATCTCGATTTTCTTCATAGAAAACAGAGACTCACCATAGAAAATGAGATTTTTACATCATAAAGAACCTGAGTTTTTTAGCTGTGCTCACCTTAGCTTCATGCATGTAAGCCAAAAGTTATTAACACTTACTTACTGTGAGACAAGCTTCTAATGCTGCGCTGTTGTGGGCACATTTATGCTTAAACGAATTAATACTGAATTAAGATTATGCCACCATAACAAACGCAGTCATTGATAATGCTCTTTTTTCTACTTGTGATTTTGTATTCAAGCATAGCAAACAATTGGGAAAGTATAAGTATTCCATAAATTTTCGGAATATTTATAACAGCTTGTATTTTATACTCCTAAAGATCTTAGGATTTTATACTTGAGACTACTTTGAATCCCAATTCCAAGACTGAACCACTCAAAAATATGCTCATTAAGACAACAGCAGTAGGCTTGCTATTTGGCCCAAGCAAAAATTTAAGAGAACAGCGGGTGTAAGTTGGTCCATGAAATTAGAGCTTCCAAATCTAATCTTGACATATTCGAGTGACAAGACACTCTTCTTGTACCACGAGCGTCGCCCAGATTTTACCGATTTTTCCATCCGGATTCGGAACTTAGCTGAGTTTGAGTACACACCAGATGCAATCTTGACAAGGTAAATTACACTTAAAGCATTGCAAGACATAAGGGGAAAGAAAACAAATACAGGCATGGGAATGACAGAGTGCAACTTGACGCTGACATACAAACCTAAAATTATAAGAACATTTCCGATTGCTACACCAATTGGTTGAACCAGAACTTGGTGAACTTGGTTGAATACCGTTTCAAGAATCTGAACTTGTCTATACTGACGGAACAACCTACAAGCATTCCTAGTACTACAATTGACTCCCTCATGTCTCAACATTGCAGATTGTCTAAAAAAACATTAAAATTTAATTTAAAACAAAAAAAATAAAATTTGCACATGTATATATAAATTATCAGATGTCTTACTTGGATAGCAAAGCCAAATACTGATTTAAACACCGAATGCCCAAGTAGACAGAATACGCAAACACTGTGTTACACGGAATCACTCCAATGAGGGACATGACCGCTTCCAAGGTTGCCAACAATATCCGTATGTGCCAGGGAGGGTACATACATTCTGTGGGACAGACTTTGAATAATATAAACCCCAAGAATGGAGAAGTACAAGGTTGAGAAATGCACAACATGAGCACAAGACAAGGTATAAATAAACATGAAGCAATCCCGCAAATCAATGGTATTCTTCCTAGCAAGTCCGTCTTCAACGATTTACTTGGAGCTGCGTAAAACATTAAATAGAAATAATTTAAGGGAGGTTTTGAAGTGAAAACTAGAACTGAAATGCGTACCTGGCATGTTATTTTGCTCAAAGTGTAGTAATATGTTCCACAAGTTTACAATATCGTTTGGACGGAAAGAGATTATTCCAATTATACTCGCAAACGTTATTACGAGTGAGGTAAACACAAACCCAAGTATTTTATCTGTTAAACTTGACACGTTTCGAGAAACCGGCGAAAAAATGTATAAGCTTATACTGACTGCGTAAACGAAATACACTTTGCTTCGCAAATTGTAAACTTGAAACGATTTTTTGATTGGGTTCAACTTTATTTGGCAAGAAGACTTGTTCCATTGGAAAAGCGTGTAGCCGAAGGCCTTACTCTGTAGCTTTAGTTGAAATTTAACTAACAGGATGACGCTTTTAAAAAATGGTTTTATTTGGGCATACGCACCAATGCCATTATACATATCTTGACCAGTATGTCTCATGATTCTAAATAAATTGTGCTAGTCAGAAATTAGTTGTAAGTGTGTATCACTGGAAATGGTAAAATTCAATTTAGAAGTTGAGTTAGTTTTACTTATGGAGGAACTAACAACGGTGCCTATTCTGACTAAATCCGTCGACTTTTATTGTTTGAGGTTTGAAGTTATAGCCGTGGCCCTAGGTCCCCTACTGAAAATATTAAAAAGTATTTGGTTGATTTTTTCAGGAACATTATATATTTGTAACCTTTTTTGCCAGAATATGTGTGGGTAAAATTGACGTAATTAAGTTGATCAACGATAACGTTGCCATCCATAACATATTCCGGGTTTTACCAAATAAAGCTAATAATTACGTATATGACTATCGTTTTTGTTTTTATTCGCAATATTGATTGCAATTTGGTAGTTGTCTCAGCAATCCTGTACATCCTTTTTATTTAAAACGAACACAAATTATTACCTTTTGTGAATTGATTTTTAAAGATATTTGCTTATATAAGGCCACATTTTTGTAAAATTGACAAATTATTGGTATGTACGTAATACAAATGTATGTAAATGTTACGAAAACCTAAGAAAATGAGCTGGAGAAATACAATCTCTTACCACAAACAAACTAATTATTCTAGGCTCTCAATTTATCTAACAGTACGACCGGAGGTTTTAATTATTTTGGTAAGAAAATCTAGATAATTAATATAAACAGGCGTAAGCAGCGGTGCTTAAATTATAGTGCAGGGCTAAACTTAAATTGATTTTAATTTAGATAATTCCTATACTAGTTCTGTAATGCTCAGAAATTGCCAAACCAAAATATTAGTAAGCAAAATTAATATTGATCTAAGCTTGAATGTACCTTAAAATTTAAATACTTAACAGGTGTCTCTAAGACTTTTTTGAAGCGGTCCCTGAAGGGTTTATGAATAAACGAACCACCAACGACATTCAGTTTTTTTGAAGATGTTTATGCTTCTGCAGTTAATAAGATCGCAAGTACAGAAAACTAAGCACAGCATCATTCCAAAGCATCGTATTCTAAGTGGGAGAAACAAAGAAAGCGATAATATCATATACCTTTATATATTTTATTAAGAAAATATACATTCAAATACATATATGTGCGTTTCAATACATACTCAAATTGTATTGCTAGATGGGATGCGGCATGTAAGTTCACTATGTAAACTAAAACTGTTTCGTTTCAGGTCTCCTACTTGCTCTATGTAATATATTCTTCTTTCATATTACACTTCATTTGTAAATTTTCTTACGTACTGCATAAGTGTAATTGTAGAATATCCATATTCTAAACAAAGAATGAGTGACGAACACCAAAATTGATTGAAGCTGCAAAGAGAGAGAGAACAACATATTTTTTTCATCACATACCAAATATAACCTATGCTACTCATACTGGTATGAACGAAAACAGCCAAATATCTGGTCTTATAAAAACGTCTTATGAGCTAGCATGGATGAACAATTTGTATGAAAAATGCAAAAATATCAAAGAAACCTTATTGCACCGTATCCTTTATATGCATAAATAAATCGACGTTTTTCATCACCTCTGATTTTTGAATGCGAAATGTCCACCTTAAATGACTGATATACTTAAAATTGGATTTTTCACAAATTATTTGCTGGAGTTTGAATACGAGTAACCGAACAGTAACAATATTTGTGATAGAACGAACGTTGCTATAATGTATTGAATCAACTAAATGTGGTTACTCGTACGCACTTAGAAAAACTCAGAAAACTAAAAGAGGGATTAATTTTAGGGGTTTCGAACGTATTTGTTATCTGAAAGACAGACATTTTAAATGTAAATATTCTACTAGATTTTATGTTATGGTAAATATTACAAATATTATTTTTTATCGAGCTCCAATTTGTTACACTGATGGTGACAAGAGCATAGGAATGGCTATGGTTTGGCTCAAGTAAAAATTCAAAAGGACAAGTAGTTTTTAAGTTTTTAGTTTACAGGTTTTTAATAAAATTATCAATTTCTAACCGAATTTTGACGTGGTCGAAGGATTAGACTATCTTCTTATACCATTAGCGCCTACCAAAATTTCCCAACCTTTCCATCCAAATTATTTATTCAGCTAGGTTGTTGTAAACTTTAGATGAAATCTTAAGATAAATCACAGTTAAGGCGTTGCAAGTCCGAAGAAGAAAGACAGCAAAGGCAGAGATGGGGATGACGGAGTGTGGTTTGACGGTAACGTGCAACCAGACAATTTGTAAAACGTTTTCAGCAACTACGCCGATGGGTAATACCAGATACTGGTGAACCTGTTTGAATATTATTCCTAGAATCTGATTTTGTCTGTTTTATCGAAATAACCTAGAAGCCTTATGTTACTACTACGAATCTCCGCTGGTATAGGTATTATTGATTTTCCTATAAAAAATTTTTGTGCATTCAAACCGTTGCTGTTTAAATTACACCATAATTTTATTACGATTTTAAGTCTTACATCAATAGCAAACCAAGATACTGATTTAACCACCAAACTCTCAGGCACAGAGAAGTAGCACAAACAGTTGCATATGATATGACTCCAATAAGGGACATAGCCGAATCAAAGGATGCAAATAATATTCTAGTGTGTTAAAGGTAGATTCGCTTATTTTTTGGGATTGACTTGGTAGATTATAAATTTCTAAAATTGGGACGTACAAGGTTCAGCAATACTTAACATGAGCACAAGGCAATGTATAAATAAACATGAATCAATTCCGCAGATTAGTGGTGTTTTTCCGAGAAAGCGTGTCTTCATCGATTTAATGGGAGCTGCAAAAGTTCAAGTAACAGTTTATTGCATGCACACATGGTGAGATTTAACAATTATTTTAAACGTACCTGGCAGTTTTGTTTTATCTATCATGCTAGATATTTTTCTAGACACACCTTTGAAATACGTACAAACTGATACAACCTGCCTAAATTAAATATGCTTTGGTCTGCAAATTCAAAAATCGTAGGGATTTTCTATCTGTGTTTATTTATATTTGGCGTAAAATCTCGTCCCATTTCGAAAGCTCGTACCCTGACGCATTTGTGTGTAGTTCAGGTTGAAAAACAACAGAATAACGCTTCGAAAAAGGATTTGGATTGGAACATACTCCCCAATGCCTTTGTAACTTGCCTTGATTCTACGACTGATAATTTTGTTAGTGTTTTGGTTTGGCGAAAAGACAGTTAGAAGTTGATAAAATATATATGCGGAAAGAATTAAACTGAATCGTTTGTATTTTCGCAAAATTTTGTTAGAAAGAATGTAGCCTTTTGATTTTAAGTAACGGATTAAGGGATTAACGGATTTGGTTTTAGGGATTAAGTCTAGTAATTACATTTGTAAGTTATTTACTTTGGGTTTAAGTTACCGAGAAACTTTGAAAATAAATATATTGTGTTTTATGTATAATTACAGTTGTTTCGCTACAATTTGAGGGGCGGTTTTAAATTCCGTTTACGTGCAAATATACCGTGTGATAAAAACCTTTCAAGGCGATTTGTTTGTTTTACCGAAACTGTTTACCAAGATTACTTTAGGCTGGTTCTCTTAATTTTGTTACGTTATTGCATACTTACAAATATTTACCAAGCAAATCAAATGAATTGATCGAGATTTAGCTGATGTACAAGTAATTTTAAAGTTTAAATTTTTGCATCAGTGTAAATGTTAATCATGGTTATAAAATCTTGACTGTCTTATTAAATAAACCACAATATAAGAGTAGCCGGGTTGATTTTATAATTTTTAAACCATTCAAATTGTTTTTATAAACAACCCATTATTGTACAGTTTCTTTCATGCCCGTAAATGTTTGGATAATTGAAAAGTTACAAGTAGTCTTGATTATTTTCTTCAACAGTTTTACATTTTAATGGCTGTGCTAAAATAGAGTTTTTGAAAACATACTAAAAAGCTTGCTTAAACAGTAGGTAAGGGAAAATAAATATTTCAAAGTCGAAATTGTAAATACTATTTATGAGTCAGATTATTATGTATTTTTGTGGTATAACTGCTTCATTGATGCAATTATGTTAGTTATTTACTTATTTAAAGGGTAAGAAGAAGATGCTTTCCGATTAAAATAAGCTAGTAGATTTAAGTTTTGATAGCAAAACCGTAAAACGATTGCTATACGTATATTTGCATTACGAAGACACACATATTTAAAGACAGTTAAAATTTACATTCATCTATTACTCATCTACTTGCCAGTAATAATAAGGATATTTAATCAATTTTAGAGCATCATTTTTTAAATCTATAAAAGCAGCAAAATAACTTTTCCCATTACATAACCAAGAAGACATGTTCGGGCACCTGAACAGCCAATACATTTCCAAAGCATTGCTTATCTAAAGCCGAGAAAATCGAAAATAGCAAGGAACTTGGGTTGTAATCGAACTTATTTATTTGGCAAGGTTGCTTTTTGTACGTAAAGAATTGTATAATGGATTCATTTTGAAACAATAAGAAATGCTTTTCTAGTTTTAAAACATATCTAGCTATTTGGAATGCGCATCGTTATCACGCACGTCATCTTTTTAAAAAATGTACGTGTGCTACAAGTAATGATTGTACACACGAAGTAAATTTTAATAATAAAATTCAATTGATAATATTGCTCTTTCTTGTATATATTTATGCTAAAATGATTTATTACTGAATTTAGATCATAA